>JAQIWN010001534.1:0-20032 GCA_034699025.1 Entomobrya cf. arborea Gr-Col-00668
AATTTATCTGTACATGTTAAATTCATTTTATAAGCTTGGCTGGAATCCCAAACCAAATGAGCTATTAAGCGTGATCGGCTTTTGTAACTCACTAGGAATTAGTCCTAATTTCACAAAATTCGTTCATTACTTCTTCAAAATATTCCAAGAGGAAGACAAAACAATGGCTTTCAATGACACCAGCAATTTGTGGAAAATCGAAGCCCTACCCCCATCACAGGAACAAGTCCAAATGGAAATTGAACAACTAACTGAAGTTTTACGGGCCTCAAATTCTTCTGTTGTATTTAAGATTTATGAATATGTTTACAACAAGCTACCCCAAATATTAACAGGAGATGAATCTGCATTGGCAATATTGTTTCCAACTGAGGAAAGCATGCGTCAATACTCTGCTGACCAGTTTTATCAAAATTATCCTGGTCGCACCGAAACTAAAGCGAAATTCAGTCATACTTTGTCTACAATAGTTAGCAAAACACATTCCATAAATAACACTGGCATTTACAGAGTTCTTGAAGTTGGAGGTGGCACGGGTTCTATGACTTTGGCAACATTGCGCGAATTGAAGGAGATCTGGGGAGAAAAGTCCTTTGACTACTACTTCACTGACATTTCGCCCAGCTTTTTCAAAAATGCAGAAAAGAAACTGGAAGAATTTAAGAACAATATTAAATTTGTAGTTTTCAATATCGAACAGCCCCCACTGGAACAAGGGATTCCGTTAAATTATTTCGACTTGATTACATGTACAGATGTGATTCATGCCACAAGAAATCTCGAAGAGTCATTGGGCCATCTTCGACAGACATCGAGAAATGGTACACTTTGCTTTACTGAAACGATGGGCGAACGTCGGGACATCACGTTTATTTTCGGATTACTGGATGGCTACTGGAGAATGGAAGATTCAGAGTGGCGTCCGAACCATTGCTGCGTCAAAGAAAATGTTTGGAAACAAATTTTACCACAATGTGGATTTCATTCTGTCCACGTCACAAAAACTTACGGAAACAGACTTGGATGCATTAGTGCACAAGCGTCCCAAGAGTTTAATATTGGAGACCATGTTCTTCCTGCTGGTCGTACTTCGAACGAGGATACAAAGGAATGGGTAATTTTCACAACGGGACATAGTGCAGTAAACGAGATTGCAAATATACTTGTTTGTAGCGGAAGTAAAGTCACGGCCGTTTTTCGAACCGGTGACAATGGAAAGTCACATTCACATAAGCTAAACAAAAGAGTGATCATCAAAAAAATTGACTCCAGCAGGCTAGATGCACCTGAAATGCGGGAAATACTTTGCAGCGATAAAGTTAAAGGAATTATCTATGCTTGGGGGATGCTGGATCTACTGGAAAAGGAACAAAAAAATATTTCACTTCCTTTTCTTCACATTACTCAGCATATTTTGACACTTCAGAAGTTTCCCAAGCTTTACATCCTAACGCAAGGCGTTCATTCCATATCAGATTCAATTGTCTCCAACCCATCTGCTGCAACACTATTTGGTATGGCAAAATCTCTGAAGAATGAAAACTCGGAATTGTTTGTGCGTTATGTAGATTTGGATTATTTGGAAGATGGTAGCGCTACAAAAGTGGATCAGATTCTGTGGGAAATAGCAATGTCGAAAACGGCTCGAGAGTTTAACCGCGTCCAGGTAGCTTATCGTGACAATGGACGATACGAACCAAGATTGAACAAAGCCACTTTGCTAACGAACAATGATCAGTTGACACTTCCACAAAGCACGGATCGATATCATTTAGTTCTTCCAAAATCTCGATTAATTCAGGACTTGGAATTTGAGTCTATGGAACCGGAGTCAGTAGCTGAAAATGAAGTTGAAGTCAAAATCAGTTGTTTCAGTCTAAATTTTAGGGATATTTTGGCCATTTGGAAACCAAGTCTAAAATTCGAGACATTAAATACCGTGGGACTGGATTTCGCGGGCGTTGTTTCCAAAGTTGGAACGGGGGTGCTTAACAATAAATTGAAAGTCGGAGACAGGGTTTTCGGAGCGAATTTTAAGGAAGCCCAACTTCCAAGTCATCTTGTATTGGATACAAGTGGAATCTTAAAAATTCCCGAAGACATGACTTTTTGTGAAGCAGCAACACTTCCAGCGGTTTTTGCTACCAGTATTTATTGTCTTTTTACTGTTGCTCGTATGAAGTTTGGAGACACTGTACTTATTCACACCGGCTCAGGTATAGCCAATCACAACTCATCATACTTTTTGAGAAACAATTAAAGATAATTTTGTGCTAATTTGATGTTTTATTTAATATATGCATTTGTAGGCGGCGTAGGTCTCGCTGCTATTCAGTTAGCAAAGCATATTGGCGCTACTATTATAACAACAGCAGGTAATCCCAGAAAACGAGCTTATCTGAGATCGCTTGGAGTCCAGCATGTTTTAAACTCTAGGGATCTGTCGTTTGGGGATGGAATTATGAAGGTGACAAATGGCAGGGGAGTTGACATAGTCCTAAATTCAATTACTGGCCCTGGATTTAAAGAAACTTCTTTGGGGTCATGTGCTGCAAATGCGCGTTTTATAGAAATGAGTAAGTTGTCAATTTGGACAGAAGAAGAAGTAAGAGAGCTAAGACCTGACGTTGAATACACAATTGTTGACCTCACTGTATTGAGTCAAGAAAAATGGCGGATTATTTTAGAGAGCTTGCAGGGCTATTTAACTGAGGGAACCATTAAACCGTTACCTTACGTGAAGTATGACGCGTTGTGCATTCGGCAAGCGTTGCAGTACTTCCAAAAGGCTAAGCACATTGGCAAAGTGGTATGTGTTATGCCGGAAGTCATGTATCAAGAGGGTCACTTCAAAATACAAATACCCTTATTTAATAGCGAAAGCACTTACCTAATTACTGGAGGACTTGGAGGGATTGGATTTGAGGTGGGCAAGTGGATGCTGACAAAGGGGGCAACTGATATTGCACTTGTGGGCAGAAGTGCCCCTAATCAAGATATTGCCAAACAAATAGAGGAACTGAATGGGAAAGGGTACAATTTAATGATTAAACAAGGAGATGTTGGCAACTTTGAGCAATGCAAGGCAATAATCGATGACATTAGCTTGAATGGAAAACCCTTGAGGGGCATCCAACATTGCGCCGGGGTATTACGAGACAACATGTTCGCCAACCAAACATGGGAATCATTTGATGCTACCTTTAATGCAAAAGTAACTGGCACCTGGAACCTACATAATTTAGCTAGCAACTTGTCACTGGAACATTTTGTCTTTTATTCATCAATCACTGCTTTGATGGGTAACTTCCTTTTTCCTGAATTCTTATTTATCATTATTATAAAATGTCAACTAAAAATGAAAAAGAACAGGATGTTTTACAAGCGTATACTTTGGCTTACTTCAGGAACCCCTGGGCAGCCAAACCATGCTGCAGCTAACTGTTTCGAAGACCAATTTGCACATTATAGGCACTCGTTGGGCCTTCCTGCGACAACTGTAAATTGGGGTCAATGGGCGCAAGTAGGATGTGCCAAGGAAATATCCTTACCTGGTATTCTACCTGTTAGCGTAAAACGAATGCTAAACGGACTGGAGGTCACTCTCCGAACACAGCGAATTCAAACCAGCTTTGGAGACTTTGAATCCATGGCCATGTGGAGCTTAATGTGTCCACTTGTCAAGTCCTACTTTGATGATAAGATTCTAAACAAAATGAAGGAAAGTGCTGCAAATAACCAAGGGTTAAAAACAGAGTCATTTTGGCAAGAGATGGATGAAGCAGCGGATAAAATTGAGAAAGTGAATGTCGTTTCCGTCTATCTGAAACGCATTCTTCGTGCTGCCCTTCGTCTTGAAGATGACGAATCGATAAATGATGATGCCAACATTCAAGACATTGGCGTTGATTCACTCATGTTGATTGAATTAAAAAATAGTATCCAAGGTCTGTTCGGTAATCGCCTTTCTGTTACAGCTAATCTTTTGAAAAATTGCAACACTGTTCGGGAACTAGCCAATGCACTTGTCAGTAAGCTTTTAACTTCAGACTGTGAAGATTCCAGTGTGCCCTCGCTGTCACCTGAAGACTTTGCTTCTCTTCTAACAAATGACTGCCAGCTAGACAAAAACATATTTCCTCCATCAAAGGAAGGACCAGTGAAACCTTCAAAGATGAAAACACTTCTGGTGACTGGTGCCACAGGCCAACTTGGCCCTTATATCCTCTCCGAAATATGCAGGTCTTTCAAATCAGTAGAAAAAATAGTATGTCTGGTAAGAACTCGTGGGGACACATCCCCTCAGGTAAAACTGGAGAAAGTCCTGAAAACCATGGGGCTTTACACTGAGGTGGACATTGCAAAAATACATTGTGAGCGAGGCACTGTGGAAAGTCCTAATTTCGCAATGGAAGCGGATGTATATCAACGTTTATGTCAATCAGTGGATGGAGTGATTCACTGTGCCGTTAAAGCCAACCACATTGAGCCCTACCGAAAATTTGATAGTGAGATGGGATCAGACATTCGAAAAGTCAATGTCGGTGGAACCATTAATATATTAAAATTTGCTGCCACCTCAAAATGCAAGCATGTTTATTATGCCTCTGCATACACTAGTATATTTGGAGGAAATGTAGAGGGATCATTAAATGATGACTGGCCACAGTTGAATGAAATTAAAATTATTGCTGAAAATAACATTCCAGGCTATCAGACATCAAAGTATGTATGCGAGATGCTAATGAAAGAAGCCAGTTGTAGAGGCGTGCCATGTAAAGTGTTCAGATTCCCTTGGATCACAGGAAATAGCCGAACAGGCCAACTCAATTATACAAATAATCACTATATCCTCCGACTCATGAGCTATTTAAAATTGAAATGCATGCCGTCATTAGTAATGCCAGCAGTTGTCTTGCCTGTAGACACGTGCGCCGAATTATCTTTAAAACTATTTTTTAACGATGAGGCGCCAATGGAAGTATATAATATTGGACATCCTGATCCTCAAGTTGAACAGGAGTTTGTCCACCTTGCAAAGGAGTTTGGAATAGATGTGGACGTTGTTGAGTTCCAAGAGTTTGCAGAAAAATTACAAACTGATTCACCTCTTGAATCTCTCAAAGAGTTGTACACGGATGTGGAAAGAGTTATGGGAATTTATACATCAGAAGCTTTCCAAACTGTGCAAGGCTATATCAATTCCCCTGAGACGTATTTTAAAAATAAAAAGGTTTCCAAGTTCATACCGAAATTTGGTAATAATATCGAAAGTTCAGTGGACATCATTCGCAAAAACTTGAACTATGTGAAGTCTCAAGGTTTCTTTGAGAAATATAATATTTAATGCTTTTTATGTGCAATTTGTAATTAATGTATGTCTAATGTTTGTGATGATGATGAAATATAGGTTAGAAGAACCAAATATATTTTCAGTTGAATTATTTTTTTTTTTGCGTAAATGTACTTTTATTGCATAAATACTTAAATGGGTTTAATCATAAATCGAAAATATTCTACCAAATCTATGGCTGCATTTTTTCTAGCCACTTCTTTAGATTCTCCTATTCCCATTAATACAATTGGTGGATCAGTGGTAACTTGAATTAAGCACTGATGCTCCTCAGCCGTACTCAATTCATCGTATTCAATGTACATTGCTTTATATTCCAACTCAGCAGTTAATTCCTCCACAAAGCTTTCAGGCTCCTCGGGTACAAACGTGTCATCCTGTTTTATAAAATAAGAAGAAAAATGTTAAAACTTGATAAAAACATTGAAAAATAGTACCGTGAAATATAGTAAAGTATTAAACGTCTCTATTTACCTTTAACTTATCAATTACCGGACCAGTTAAACCCAAATGACTACTGTATAATTCGGCAATTTTCTCCACATCACTAAATGTAGGTGCCATTTTCCCACTAACTTTGTTCTCCTCTCGACTTGACTCATCTTCCAGACTCATGCTCTTCAGTCTTTCAATTATTCTGTCATCGTCATCATCAAACGCATGAACGTTAGCTGATTCTGTAGGCAATGAACGCAACTTTTCCGCCATGTTATGAGCAGCCATTCTTTTAGCTAATTTCTTTGATTTCCCTTTTCCAATTTCTACGTACTGATCCCCTACTTTACAAGCTATTGCAAAGAGGCGTTCGTGAGGGAGCCCTTCCTCAGAATGAACCTAAAGATGAGAACAATTAAATAATGATAAGGACCACCTTACTTTTACTTAATGAAAAATACAACATTATGCCACGTTTGCTTAAAAATTACCGAATATGTTGGAGGTGGAAATTTCATTTTCATGCAAAGTTCTTGCAAAACACCCACAGGATTTCCTCCTAAATCAGCATCATTGCCTATTCTTATTTCCTCAGAATCTAATCCAGGTTGATTAGGTCCACTACCAGCAAATACGTCCTGAGGCCCTAGTCCCATCGCCCTGAGCATGGCACGAGCAGTATTATGTTTAGCCTCTTTTTTCGAACGACCGGTGCCAGTTTCTGTTATTTGTAAAAAATAAGCATTATATTGACAGCCTTTTTAGAGTTCTGAATGTTTTTAAAGTTTTAATTTAAAGCCTTTATGTATGTATGTATACCTTGAAGAATGGCACCCTTAAATTCCAAAGTGAGGCGATACTGGAAAATAGGCTCATGGACAGCCCCTTCGACTTGTAACAGATCATATTTTGGAGTTATATTTTTCCTTGTGCAAATCTCATGCAGCCAGGAAACTGGCGTTTTATGTGCAAACTGATCCATGATTGGAAGCTACTAAATGTATGCCAGTTTTACAAATTTTCCAAGTGACAGACAAGCAACTGCAACTGAATTTTATGTTGTTTTAAACACATACAGATTTATGCTACACTTGAACTACTGTTGTTTTTGTGATACACTTAACCACTTGAAACTGTGGTGTCATTTAACAGAGACTCATCCACGCTCACTAATTAATGAACTTCTTTTCACTGAAAATTGAAAATCATTTCATCAATGTTTATATTTTTTTCTCATTTTCCCGTCAATGCTTGACATTTTGAACAGCAAATATTGTGAGATCATATGGGGGCCCATATTATTACGGGCTTCAATTCAGTACAGTAGTAGAAGGACATTCATGCACTATGTACAAGTTAGCTTATAAATTAAAGGTTTCTCAGCTAGCCCCAAACCCCGTTTTTCTCGTTCCCATAGACTGTCTGTAGAATTTCAGAATAGTGATTTTTGAGAAGACTTTACTTCATGTTTGGGCCTTTTTTCTTTCATTTTTATGAATTTTTCTTGTTTTGTACTTCAGGATAAGTTTTTTATTGGTTATCTAAAATCATAAGCACCGATTTTTCTTTTCTTCTTAAAACTATGACTCACGTAATTGACTACTGGCTAATGCATTTTCATCTAGTTTTTGTAGTGATTCGGTTATCTTTTTGTAAATAAATTCATAGCAATTGAATGGAGGCTATATCACAATTGCCATCAGTCATCACATTAATGAACGTTTTGATATAATTAAGAATAACTACAAAGTTTCAATATTTTCTTCAGTCTTTGTTCGTCTCATGCATATTATTTCATGCAAACATTCTAATCTGTTTTAAAATTGACACAGATATGCATCTGACAGATTTATTTTCAGCATCTAAATATCATACCAATACAATGTTCAATTCAACATCCGCCACTTTACGATTTATTTACACACTTGGTTAGCTGATACAAATGCCGATAACTGATATTGGGATCAATGATTATCCACCAATCGACCAATTAATTATAAATCATACCTGAAAACCAATCGATTTCTAAGTGTTTGGCCTAAATTTGAATTGAATTACCCAGCAATCTGCAATTCATCCTTTCATTTATTCCAAATAAATTGATAACGTAACGATGTATGTAAAGAGAATCGAAAAAATGTTTACTCAAGATAACCTGCAACACGGGTTCCTTGCTGAGATTGATCACTGCTAAATCACAAAATAGATGTGTGGCCGTTCTATTGCTGAACAACCTTCTCGTATTCCCGTCATAACAATTGTAGGATTTTAATGTGAATTGAGAGTTAAGTGTTTCATTTACGGAAATTGCAATGACATAATGACGGTATTCTCCCAGTACGTAAATTAATTGGACAGTTAAGCTGTGACAGATGGTGGTACCCCGGTGGTGGTGAAATAGTACAGAAAATGTTGATCATTTCAATCTAGTTGAAAGTAGAAGAATTAATGATACTGAGAAAATACATAACTAACTAGATTGTGCGAAAAGGATTTTTTTGATAAACTTTTTTTTATTGAAATAAACTATTTTGATTTTAAAATGGAGCTAGACATTACAGTGTGTTTGGTCACACTTGCTTTTAGCATATTTTTGATTTATTGTACCAAAAAATGGTTTGAATTCAGAAGATTGCCCCCGGGTAAGTTATAGTTTTGATTATTAGATTATTAGATTGATTATAAGATACCAAGTCAAGAATTCGCAATAATCTTTTTCTAAATTGACAAAAAATATTGATTCAGGTCCCTGGGGCATTCCGATACTTGGATATCTACCTTTCATTTTGTTAAGAAATCCTCTTAAAGTTTTCCCAGAGTTTAAGAAAATATATGGGAAAGTATTTTCTCTAACTTTAGGAGATTTTGGGTATTCAAAAGCTGCAGCTTAAGATTTTCATATTTTTTATTTCGTACATCGATTAATTAAGCGTAAAATTTCTCATATTTTTAGTGTTGTAGTGATAAATGATTACAAACTTATCAATGAGGCATATCGACAAGATGTGTTTATGGGACGACCGGCGTTCGTCGCTCAAATGACGAGGAATCATGGACAGAAAAGAGGTATTTTAGAATTTGAAAACAGTTGTGCAATGAATACGATACAACTGTACAATTTTTGATGAAATTGAAATGAATCAATTCCAGGTCTACTTTTTTCCGAAGGAAATGTCTGGAAAGAACAAAGAATATTTGCGTTGAGGAATCTTCGAAATTTTGGGTTCGGAAAGCATTCAATGGAATCGCAGCTGCTATATGAAGCTCAAGAGTTGATGACATTTTTTAAGTACAATGAAATAAAATAGCTAAGGGAAGATGGAAAAAGACAAAGTGGTATATTTCAAGTTTACTCAAGATTTTTTTTGTCACACAGGGATAATGAAGGCAAGCCCATCAGTTTACGGAATAAATTCAATGCGTCCGTTCTCAATTCCCTCTGGTACATATGCACGGGCAATAGATTTGGCGTGGACGATCCCAATTTCCTCTTTATGATTGATAGTTTCATCAAGTAATCACATAAAATACAGTAATTTCAAATTGTTAAAATTTCAAATGGTGTCTCTAGCTAAACTTTTTTTTTCACAGCAACATGCAAAAGTTGGAATTAACGGGCCTTGTATACTTCTTCCCGTGGATCCTCAAAAATACAGACATTTTCATAAAAGGTTTTTGGGAAAACTTTCTTCGTTCCAGGGATAGAATTCAGGGATTAATTAAAAGCTATATTGAAGAGCACAAAAAAACTTATGATCCATCAGAAACAAGAGACTTGATAGACGCCATGATTTCCAAGTGGAAAGCAACTGACGATTCAAAGTCCAGTTTTTACAAAGAGGAAGGAGAGCTGAACATGTTACTAGTGCTAGTAGATCTCTTTCTTGCTGGTACACGATTTACTTATGAGCTACGACTACGATAACTTCATTCTAATAAGTGCTGTCTTAAATATCGCATAACATGTGAATTTCTCATTGTTAACAGGTGCCGAGACCACAAGTAGCACTCTCCAATGGGCTATGCTTTACATGATAACTTTCCCAGACATTCAGGTCAAAGTTCAGCAGGAAATTGATTCTGTGATTGGACGATCCCGAGTTCCAACCCTTGAGGACAGGCAGAAGTAAGACCGTTTACATTTGATTATATACCCATTGTAATGGTTATAATTATTCAAGGTGTACTTTTTGATAGCATGATTTACACGGAAGCAACGTTAAATGAGATTCATCGGTATTGTTCCCTTGTTCCATGTGCAGTTTTTCACAGCACATTAAATGATACAGGTATTTAAAAAACAAAAATACTGTCAATCAATGTTACTCACACGTTTTAAGATTGAAATGATTAGGCAAATTAGAGTTTCCGCTTAAAACTTTACCTATTTGTAATCCTTTCAGAGTTTGCTGGATATCATATTCCAAAGGATACCGTGATTTTGGCGAATTTGAGAGATGCACATTATGACAAAGAATACTGGGTAGATCCTCATGTTTTCCGACCTGAAAGGTTCATAGATGAAACTGGAGAAAAAATTGTGAGACATGATGCTTTCATGCCCTTCTCTGCTGGAAAACGAACTTGTTTGGGTAAACTCTGGAAATTACTTTCAGTGATCATAACTCAATGCTTGAACGAACATCTATATTAATCATGGAATCCGTTTTTACAGGGGATCAGTTAGCAAGAGACAGTCTCTTCATTTTCTTCACATGCATTATGCAAAAATTTAGTGTGGCAAAGGATCCCTCTGCTGGAGTCCTTTCCTTAGAGCCGAATGCCCCAACCTTAATTGTTTCGCCCAAGCCATTCGATATTGTTGTAACAGCAAGAAATAATTAATAAAATATTTTTTTATATTGATTTTGTCAGCACAACCTTTATTTTCGTCAAAGGTTTATTAACATTTGATAAACATTAACTATAGAATGATAAAATTTTATCGTGATATCTCTCGACTCTCGTGTGTAATAATAATATATTAATATCTATTGGTATATATGTTATTAATATTCTTTGATATGAATAAATTACGCCTAATTCTTTTATTTACAACAACTAATTGCATTTAAAGTCAACCAGACTGCGGTTTAATGAGGACTTCCTCCGACTCACAACATGGACGAAATAAAGTTTAGTTAAATATAATTCACAAATAATCTTGATACGAAAAGAGAAGAAAATGAGAAGATACAAAGTTACGCTAAAAATTAAAACTAAATGAAACGACAACTTATTTAATGCACTTTTATTAAGTCTAACTGTCTTTTATGAGTAAAGATGATATCAAAAGTTTAACAAAGTCTTTTAAATCGTATAATTCACAAACAAATGCCTATAGCACAAGGGAATGTCAGTTCAATTACCAAAGTAAGTACTGATTTGTAAAGATTGCATTAAGATAATCTGAGCTTGACGCAAGTTTTGACTTTACTGGTAAATGTAGAAAACCCAGTATATAAGTATTTTCGATTTAGTTCACGTTAACAGTGGACATTACATTATCACATAATCCAAATCCATTTTTCCATTCTAACATATTCCATACTCGTGCTAATATATTTATATCTTCATTAGCTTCAAAGCTCGCATATTCAAAAGCATTATGTATTTTTAATGAATCAGGACGGCACTACGGCACGTGAAATGTACCCACGATAACAGATCATTTGGTATATAAGGCCTGTGTGAGAGATTGGGCGGAGAAAAAGCACTTGCTTGCATTGCATAGTGTATACATATCGCAAATTAATATCACAGTAGTTTTTTTTTGTTTATGCCACCTTAATTTACAACATAACAGATCAACAAACTACATATTTCAGAACCAGAAAAGCACGGCGTCACATCTATTTACCCAGTAAATTTCTGATTACTACTGACATGAAAACATATTGTTCTCTACTTCATACTTTCTAACACGTAAAATACACCTGTGTCATCTACCGTTAACACTTTAGTAAATGTAGAATCGCATTCAAAATTCTGAGAGAAATTTCCACGAAAGCAAAATTGCTGAAGCAACTCTCTCTTTCCCTGTCTACCGATTTTGCTGCCAGACGGAATTTCCAGAGAAAGTCTATTATTTGTATTTGTCTTGCTGGGCGATTCTCCTGACCTTCGGCGGCGCCTTTCAGACATGAAACTTGTCCGACGTTGTTTTTCCTCGGGCTAATTTAACAGAAAAATGCATACAATCAAGATTAATAAACAAATAATCGTTTTAATGCTGAAATTCGGATTGATTTTTCCATACCCTATCAATTGACCAAAAGACAAGCTTGTCTCCACACGACATCAGCATTTTTGAATTCGAGGTAGTTGCAGGAGAAAACTTCATTTTACGAACCCAAGATTTATGAAGAATCATGTTTTTCTCCTCGGAAAACGAATCCGTTTCCACCTTCCATATCTATAAAATACGTTGTTTAAATTTAAGATCCCTAACCAAAAATATGTGATTCATGAAATATCAATAAGTAAATAACAATGTTTACCGTTATCAATCCATTATCATGACCAACTGCAAGTTTTCCTCCAAATGCATCAAACGCCAGAGATCTAACAGGAGATTTATGATGGCAGTTAAGTATTTTATAACCAAGTACTCCAACCTCTTTATCGAGACTATAAAGGATGATTCCATCTTCGGTGGTGCCCACTGCAATCTGTGTTCCATCAGATGTGACTTCAGAACACGTGACATACTTTTCACCCGGCGAAAATGTAAAGTGAAAAGTTTTAGGCTCCACCGCATCAAACATCTATAAAAAATATAGAGATCATTGTGAAAAATTGAATTTAAAATGTAGATCGCTCTGACATGCTCACTGAAAAATACCTTGACAGTTCCATCTTGGGAGCAAACAACAAATACGTTGTTTTGAAAAGGAAAATGAACACCACAAATCGGCCGGTTGGTGATTAACGGGACGTGCTTGATTAACATGAAGTTCATGAAGAGCTAAATGCATGAAACCAATCAAACCAATTAAATATTAGTACACATTTGTTGCAATTTTGAAACCTTAATTGTATCCGCTAGACTTACCATAAAGCTTCCATCAACACAACCAGACACAAGATATTGCCCAGTTGGATCAATCTGCAAAAGCGTCACTCTCATATTATGCATTCCAATTTGTTTTACGTCCAATTCTACTTTTCTATCAGGCGTGCCACTAACGGATGTGGAAGTGTGAAGGGGAATCAGCATTCGATATATTTTGCCAATCGATGTGCCTATAACAGCGAAGAGCGATGGAGATGTGTATGGAGAAAGGGACACAGCAGTGACTTCAAATTCATATGGTGTAGTTTCGAAAAGTCTTTTATAATCTCGGTAGACCTGAAAATGGTAAGCAAAACAGGGTTCAGTTTACGACAATATTATTCTGAAGTGAAGTGTGAATTTTTGAAAAGATGGAATCTAGAAACCCATGTATTACCTGAACGGTATTTCTTTCTGAAATAAAAGCTGAAATAAAGTGCCCTTTATGAGGTCCACTCTCATGGAAGCTCGAGGTGAATTTTGGATGTTTTGCTGGCTCTTTAGTGCCCCTTTCTTCCTCTTCAATATCCCATACCATGACACAATGATCTTCACTTCCAGATAATAGCGTACAGGCATCAATAGTGGAGAAGTCAAGGCACGTCACCCAACTAAATATTTCACAAAACGCAAATAATACAACTACTTTCCTGAATGTTTTCACTACAAATTAAAGGATTTTTGGCTAACCCATTATGACTTGTAAAGCTTCCAAGAAGTTTTCTTCCACTCAGTTCCCACAAAACAATTTTGTGATCTGACGTACCACACGCTAGCAGATACTTGTCGCCATTCTTCACAAGGGAAGCACACAAATAATTTCCATTCCCTTTTTTTGGAAGTATATCTTCTCGAATTGCCATTAGAGAAACGTTACCATCTTCAATTTCCACAGTTGTTGGAGATGATGAAGTAATGCAATCGGATTTCGAACCCGGTGACTTTCCTCCTGAATCTGTTGAAGTTGTTGAGCTCGTCATTAGTTGGTTCATATCCAACGGCTGTAGTAAATTTGGATTGCCAGTTGGTGGAAGCTCCAGTTTTCCATTAAAGATTTGTGGTGGAATGCATCGTGATGGGCTAAGGCTGCGACTACGGAAGGTTTTTGTTTTTGGATAGTTTTTTACAACTTTCCACAATCCGATATCATTCTCGCTCACTGAACAGAAGCGATCTATACCAAGAAATATGAGATCAACTATTCTCATCGTATGTCCTTCCACGGAATTGTAAACTGTTGAGCGCTGAGAAGACAAAAGTACCAACTGGTTTTCCGCAGAACAAATAAGATAAGCTGGATATCTTTCTGGAGGCACTCGGCATAGTTGGAAGGTTAAATCAGGAAATGCTTCAAAATATGGAGATATTTTGTAAACAATGGAGCCATTTGAGGAATCCCAAACTAGTATTTCATTCAGAGAAGTGGAAACAACACTGTTTCCATCTATTGCAAATTCCGCGTTTGTAACTGAAGCTGTATGAAATTCAAATGTAAAGTAGCTATCGTCTTTTCTGTGCTCAAAGCTCCAATGATCCGGCCGCAACTTTGGGGATGGTGAAGTCCCCAAAAGCCTTCCACTTTTGAGCTCGGCAGACAGCTTTTCCACTTCTTCAAGTACAGATTGCAAATCCCAAATCTTGCAAGTCTTGTCGGCTGATGCGGAGAGAAAAACTAGTCGATTTTCTGATCCATTTTGAACAACTCCGTTTTGTTTTTTGGAGGAATTTAGAATTATTGCCTGGATTGAATTAACAGAGTCTGAGTGACCAAAGAAGATATGACACACAGCAGATGACTCCAAATCACAAAGCTGCAAAACCAACATAACACTTTTTTTACTTAACATTATTCGTCATGCTTGATTTTACCCATCCTTAAGCGGCTTGAATCAAGCCAAGCTGATGTACCTGAATCGTTCCGTTGTGCAAACCAGCAATAAAATGATTCCCTCCTGTTCCAACGAACTTAGCGCACATAACATGATCGCTACAAAGTACTGTGCTTTCAGGGTGCTTCCACATTCCTGATTTTGCATTTCTGAAATAATTTTAAAACATTTTTATGCATATCCATGCATACAGCTTCTTAATAGATGAAATTCGGGAATGTCGCTGTGAGTCCCAAGAACCCACGTACTGCATGTGCAATGAAAAATTATTTTTACATACATCCACTCAATGTAAAGACGGTTTGGAGAAGCCCTCGCCAGTTTCTTAGCCTGCTCGTGAACTCGAGTAAGGTAAGGTGCTTGAAGCGCAATCTGGATTATATCCACATCCAACTGTCCATATATTTTGTGACCCTCCAATTGAGCAAAAGTTTGAATTTCTTCCACAAGTTTTAATCTCTCTTCCTTCTATAAAACATGTGCAAATGGAAACATAGTTTGACATTACTTGGGGTGTTCATAAATCAATCAAAATATACGAGTCTTAAAAATATATGATCCTTACATCACAGACGATGAAATCGAAATATTTCTTGATGTCCACCAAAAGATCTGCAGGTCCTGTCATCCTTATTTTTTCTCCAATAAATTGCAGGTCCAGGTATATGGTAGGGAACAAATGATGTGATCCTGCTTTGTAAATATGATAGCCCAAGTAAAAGTAAATGTATCCATCGTCCGGAAGCTTATGGAACTCATTGTTACACACATCAGAATAACGTTCCAACAGTTTTTCATGAAGATCTTTCTCCAATTTTGACTCTTGTAGGATTTGATATTTTAAGTAATCTAATTGCAGATCATGAATAGAGTAATAATACGTCTTCTTATTTGCGTCGTACTCTTCAACTGCCATACTCTTGCGAACAAAGTCTTTCATGATGTCTTCCACTTCACATTTTTTCAAATCCCACAATGTCATCAAAACCTTTACAAAAAAATAAGTACAAAAGTTATTTTTCTTGACAATTGAAAATAAAAATCAAGCCAGACTTTAATTCATTAACTTGACAAAAAAACTCACTGCACATGGTATTCCAACGTCATCTTGAAACAAAGCAAAGTCGGAGTAGTAGTCACGATATTTTGTACTCAAACTTTCAATGCTCAATGATATAGCATCCACAATGCTTTCATGCTCATAATTCCGTTGCCTCCTCATCTTGGAATATTTTCGTTTCGTTAATGAATCCAAATAGTAATGCCAACGTTCTGCATCTTGTATTTGATGGTCCTGCATGAGCGATGAGATGAGCGAGATGACCATTGGACTTCCTTTGCATTCACAATGAATCTCATAAGCTTCTTTGGGAAGGGATTCAGGGTCTTTCACTCTGAGCGCTTGAGCAAATAAACGGAGAGATTCTTCTTTATTAAAGCCTTCCCCAACTTTGAAATATTTCACACGGCCGTTCACGACGTCCATCACGGCGAGATCTCGGGTTGTCACCAAAGTACGGCATCCCAAATCAAAATAGCGAATTACTTCAGCTCTCCAAACATCATCGAGCACCTGCAGTGTAAATATTTTACGTTGATTAAAATCGTTAGTTTATGCATTTTACCCTAATTTTAATAAAAATTACATACCAAGAGTGTATCAGATCGCTTCATAAACGCAGTTCTGAGAATATCTACTCCATGTTCAATTGAGTTAGGTGCCTTCGACTCACCAAGTTTGTCACAGAGTATTCTCATCTATAACAATCACAAATACATGTTAGAAAATCATCCTGTTGTTGTTTCAGTCATTAAATAAATTAGCTATTTACCTTGGCTAACAGAGCATCTTTGGACTCACTACACTCCTTGCCAATAGCTAACCAAAACACTCCATCCTGGAACTTTTCCACTACCAACGTTTCATCGCTAACTGCCTGAATTCCCAACACAGTTTTCCCACTTCCTGCCATTCCACAGATAACCAAAAATTGGTTTCTTTTCAGCACCCCCAACTCCTGACGAATATTCTTTAGCTAAAATTTGGCATGCAAAAGTCGGTTACAATTAATGGTAAAATACTTATAGACTGATTTTCCACATGACCCGTAAATTATACTGAAAATAATACCAATTCTTCTCGTTCCACAGCCACGGTGGGTAAGCACGGAACGCCACCACATTCCAACAGCGCTTTCACCTTTTTCGTTCCGGTTCTAAAGGAGAGGTTAGCGAATTCCTCTTTGAAAAGTGGCTCGTTTCCATTTCCAAGAGAAAGACGTTTTTTGAATCCATTCTCAAAAATTGATGCTGGTGTCGCGTCTGTAACATCTTCAGTCAACTTATTATACAGCCAATTGTATTTTTGTTGAAGGCACTGGATGAATTCTGGAATTATATCGGCGTTGATGGCCCTTTGAGCTTTTTCTTCAAGTACTGACAACAGCTTTTCAACTCTGTCTTCACTAGATTTCTACAAGCAAAATATAGCAATAACGATGACGTTTAAGGTCAGAAAGGGAACATTGCATTTCATGTACTCTAGAAAAAGCCATTAAAGTAAAACTTACTTCACATTCGATTCGTTCCTTATCTGCATGGCTGATAACAAACTTGGATAACAAATCAGGAATGATATCGTACACGTCCAGGTCAGCAATTATTGCTTTTCTGGATCTGGCTAACATAGTAAGTTGCCGGTATATTTCTTGCTCTTCTTTCGAAGTCATTTTTCTGACAACGTTGACAATCCCCTTCTTCGTAGGTGTTTTGCACTTGAACTGGATGGATTGGATAAGTGTTTTCAACGAAAAGCATAGTAAATACTAGTAACGGCCAAAGGAATCATTTGCAACAACTGACTATATTATTATGATGAACAGGGATTGCCTAATTTCACGCCCTCATCCAGCAAATTATGACTTATTCTTGATTGGGTATAATATTTTCATTGTTCATTATTGAGCTGCATAAATTAAACAGCAAACTAATCCTCTCATCTTTGAGACTACAATGATTTGATTTGATAGAGATTAGAAGAGATTTAGTAACACGCGAAGTGTGGTCAATCTGTCATGTTAATTTGAGCAATACAAAAAGTAGAATATCGGTTTCAGATTCAGATCCTGAATATCCCTAAAATGATTGGTATTTTCACTATTTTCCGCTGAACGGGTACGGTACGTTTACATGCAATTATAGTATTTTCTAAATGTCTTCGGCAAACGGGTATTTGCAGAAATAGTGTCTTCAGTGTTTAAACGCTCACGAAAAATACGCTGCAACAGACTAGTTCTTGTTTTTGTTACGCTGTTTAAATGAATGCCTTTAATTATAGAAATATTAACAATCACACAACTAACATAAGCATTTTTTAAATATTTAACTTGTGAGAAAATTAGGTAAACGAAAAAGTAAACATTCACACATGCATGTGTAATTGTAATTCACGCACGTAGAAATGCAAGTGCAATGCAACATGCAACACTTTTACATCTATCTACACATCAATCAACCGACCCACCTGACTCTTTTGGTGTATTCAATAGACGACTTGGCTCTTGGCTGTCTTTTTATGTCAAAACTGCGTTCCATCTCCATTTCTAGTGGTGCGCATCCCCCAGCAAATTTTCTAGATTCTACAGCACATATTTTGTTAATTTTTTTTTTACTATTTTTTGACTTTCTAGAGCAGAGTTTTGCTACCTGACCTGGGCAATGTGTGTAGGGCAAACTTAGTTGATTGTCATTTGTCACTGTCCTTCCTCGCACTTAACGGGGCTGTGGAGTTTGCTGCACACCAAAATAACCTGAAAATCACTACATAGCTATAGCCTTCAATGTTAAATCAAATTTTCTCTTATAAAATCGATTCCAAAGTAATTAAACCAATAACGTGGAAAAATTTCTCCGGAAAAATCTATATTCGTAGGAGGAATCCAAAAAAGTATTTTAAAGTAATTTCAAGACTTGGTTTGGGCTGAATTGACGGTTATAGTCGTACGTTCGAATTCTTACGTGACACGGTGACGGCATCACCGGGCAATTCCATGATTTTGCTGTAGTAAGCGTCGCGACTTCAGGGGGGAAGACTTTAAAGGGGAAACTTTGGGGGAAAACTTTAGAGGGAAAACTTTGAGGTAAATCTTTAGAGGGAAATTTTTGGGAGGAAAACTCTGGGGGAAAAATTTTGGAGGGAAAACTTTAAGGGGGAGACTTTGGGGGGAAATATTAGGGGGGAAAACTTAAGTGGAAAAACTCTGGAGGAAAAACTTAAGGGGGAAACTTTGGGGAAAAATTTAGGGGGAAAACTTTACGGTGAAAACTTGAAGGGAAAACTTTGGGGGAAAAACTTTAGCAGCTTTGCCACAGTAAGAAAGCAAAATTTTTCGACAGCAAGAAAGCAAAGTTTTTCGACAGCAAGAAAGCAAAGTTTTGAAAGAGGGGGTGGTGTGGATTATAGGGAAGAAACTTTAGGGGAAAATTTTTTTAGCTGAAAACTTTAAGAGGAATACTTTGGGGGAAAAACATTGCGGGGAAACATTAGTGTTCACGATGCTCAGACCATTTAAAACCACGTTGAGGGGAAAAAATTAGGGGGAAAACTTGAAATGAAAACTTTGGGTGAAATACTTGAAGGGAAAACTTTAGGGGGGAAACTTTGGGGGGAAATTATAGGGGGGAAACTCTACGGAAAACATTTTTGGGGGGAAAACTTATGGGGGGAAATTTTAGAGGGAAAACTTTAAAGGGAAACATTAGTGTTCACGATGCTCAGATCATTTAAAACCACATCAAAGTGCAATTTCCGTAGTGTTTACTATGCACAGACCATTTAAAACAACATCTAAATGCAACTTGCGTAGTGTTTACAATGTACAAACCATTTAAAACATATTATACGTGTTTTATTTATGTCACGCCTAGTTTGCACTGAGCGTGATGCAACAATAATTGAAAAATGTTGTGTCTTTATTTATAGGGAAAAACTTTGGGGGGAAAACATTGAGGGGAAAACTTTAGGGGGAAAACCTTAAGGGAAAACTTTGGGGAAAAAACTTCAGCAGCTATGCGACAGTAATACCTGTTATATACTTCACGTCGCGTCCTTTTTCTTCCGCCGTGATGCCCCAAAATGAGCATATATACTTTACGTCACTTACCGTGCTTTAACGTAACGTCAATATCGTGTGATGTCTGATGTGCGTACTTTTATACTTAACGAAACGTCACTTTTCTGTACTTTTTTCACGTCACGCGGGAAGTAGAGCATGTCTCTACTTTTGAGTCGTCAAGATAGAG
>JAQIWN010001535.1:0-20029 GCA_034699025.1 Entomobrya cf. arborea Gr-Col-00668
CAGACAGACAGACAGACAGACAGACAGGATGTTAAAAACATTAACTACCGTGCTTCGCAATTCGGTAGTTAATAAATCAGTCGGCGCACAGGTACATTTTCAGTAGCTTTAGTAGTTTTTTGTTTACAAACGGTGCACTGCAGTGTAAATAAATCAGTCAGCGCATAGGTACATTTTCAGTAGCTTTAGTAGTTTTTTGTTTACAAACGGTGCACTGCAGTGTAAATAAATCAGTCAGCGCATAGGTACATTTTAGTAGTCTTGATAGTTTTTGTGTATAAACAGTGGAAAACAGACTGACAGAAAACTAACAGCACAGTATCATTTTAACAAGGGCAGTGTGAGTGACAGGTAGATATCAACGCAACCAAACTATGTTTGTTTTGAAAGTTAATGAATGAATGAATACGTATACAAAAAGGACTTGCAGTGGCTTTTACTAGTTATTTAAATTAGTTAATATATATACACAATGACATCACCAGAAAGTGGTTACGCAACCGACAGTCAACTTTTAGTTGGACCATGTTTATTTTGTGATATGGAAAACTGTTTGCAATGCCCGTCTTGTGATAATTTTACTTGTGAAAATTGTGGGGAGCTGGTGGGCAACGTTGTATACTGCTTAGTTTGTATTTTTTAATGACAATAGTGTGGCAACAGTTTGAATAAAAAATTTATAAAGGTAAAAATTCAGCTAATGGGAATAATTTTTTTTTGTAATATAAAATAATTTATTCTGCACATGTTGGATGTTTATGCCAATTTTATTCATTCGTTTATAAATGTTGTGTTTTAAGGATCATACTACATGGCCATCCAGAAAGCCACCAAATCAGAACAGCATGGCTTCAGGTTTAGATGTTCAATTACCAGTGAAGACAAGACGAGAATCCCAGAAAGCAGAGAGAAAGCTTAAAAAAATTTATTTGTAGACAACTATTGTATGCAATGCTCTTTGCATAGCGATGTATGGTGTAAGGAGAAAAAAGAGAAAGCATAACACGTGATAGATAGTAGGTTCAATAAATGACTGTAGAATGTACGATAAATGACACTTGAAATTGATCGGGGGTAATTTTATTGAGGCATATTCATAAAGATGAAAGTTTATAATTTTTGCACTGGCGCTGATGATTTCCCCTTGAGGTAGAAAGCTGAAAAGTTCGTGAACAATGAAAACAAGAAAACGTTTTACCGCATGCAAATTTTTTATGCTGTCTGAAGCCCTGTATGGTAGTAAATGTTTTTGGGCACACATCACACACATATAACCCATCGGAATTTTTTAGTTTACACTTTTCTCTGTGAACCCTTAAAAGATGGGAGTTTTTGTGAGCAGATCCACAAAACTCACACAATAATGGCAATGTTTTTGAAACTGCATCTTTCAATTCCAGTCTAGGCAAGATTTCTCCAGAAAATACTACATCGCTATTAGCTGGCTTGTGATGGCTCTCCTTTTTCGTATTATCGCAGAGCAGTGGTGGACTTGGTGGAAAGTCATCATGTACTCGTTTTAGCAGGGTATCCGCCAACAGAGAGCTTGGGGATAGCTCCGAACTCGGGGTGATGGTTTTATCCTCTTCTGGTTGTCGAACGACAGAAAGACATGAACCAGACTCGGTTGAATGGTCCGTCTGAATACTGACTGAATGGGTATGTACAAATTCGGTATTAGTAGACTGGGTGACACCATCTGAAGCGTCTGTCAATAATCAAAATATATCAAGTAATCATCTTCTTTGTGGCTATTGGATTTTAAACACGTGAATATTACAACTATGCAACTTACTGTCTCGTTCATAGTTTTTCTCATCATAATATTTGGTCATTGGGTCAGTACAAAGAGAATCCACTGAACGACAAAACGATGAATTTTGTTGTTTTGAGCGTTTAAACTGTTGGTGAATGAACGTATTGCGAAATTTTTCAAGATCTGTGTCAGATATGGCATCACTATTGAAACACTGACAGGATTTTTTTATATCTTCGAGTTCCATTGACGCCCAGTATTCATCGGCAAAGTTAAAACTGATAGATACAGAGTCTTCCAAGGCGATCACAGAATGCGGTACATTTGGAGGTAAGTAGATTACCTGTCCTGGCTGTTGCAAAAATGTTATTCCTTTAAACTTTTTTTGGGTTGCTCTACCAGGAAAGAGAATTTTATGGAAAGCAGTGTAACGGCAATCGTCAATAAATTCATTTTTCTTCTTCATATAATCTGCAAGCCCTTTGGATGATTGGGGTGGAAAAATAATCCACAGCTTCAATCCTTGGACCAGAAAGTTGATTGACCAAAAAATATAATTTTCGACATGAATTCCAAGAGTATGACCCTTCATGCTGAATATAAAAGCAGGAGACGACATGAACATTAAATTGTCAAATTGTTCCGCTAGCTTTCCACACGCTGCTCTGTATAAATTATAACGATCTCCAAGGATTGCTTGATGTCGAGGATCACACATATTTATCATAATGTATGCCAGGGCGTTGACACGCTCCTCGCCTCTCCCAAGAGAAATGTTTGTCAGGTCAGCGTCTTGGGATAAAGTATAATCAGTATTGGTCAGTTGAGTATCGGCTGACTTGGACCAAAGGGATTCTTCGACTTTTTTCTGCAGGGACACCGGACAGGTCTTGATGAGCTGATTAAATACAGAGTCTTTTCCGACAAACGAAATCGGCAATGGGATCTTATCCGGACAAATGTATCCCTAAAAAAACCAACAACAAGAAATAATTTTGTATTAACCAGTGCCACAGGGCGTACACATACAAACAAACGTCAAAGAAATAATTTTGAAAAATGCAATCACACTTACAGCTAAAAGATATGGCATTTTGCAGAATGTATCTGGATCCGTAAAATCAGTCACGGATTCAGGGAACTTAAAGTCCGCTTCTGACAACAATGGTAAAGGAATACAATACTCGGTTCCTTCATGGTTATAGTACTTTAAAGAGGTGATATCATGGGATGGCCGCAGCGTTGTCCAGGTACTTTTAACCTGAAACTAATTAAAAGTAAAATGTTTTCATTAGCACAATATGAACTCTCTACTAACTCTATCCTCTTTAACACTACTCTAAACTAGGCTGTTTACCAACTAACCTTTTTAGCATGTAAATAAGCCATTACAAAGTAATTGGCAGTAACAGTGGTCACAACAACTACAAAAAAAAAAACAACAACAATAGCTCCACGCTGCGCTCCCATATGAGTTCCACTCATATACCATATTGCTCAACGAAGGTGCGTAGTGGAGACATGGACTGGCTATAAGATTTCAACAAAGAATATAACGGGGACATACATATAGCACGAGAATTTTATTTCCCCTTTTCGTAAACATAATATCCTACCCAAACAACTCTGTTCAAATTGCAAGCGTGGATAGCCCCAAACAAATACATACATTTACTTTGTTTGCAAGGTTGGCTGTTGGCTGAGGTGGAGTTCCTTCTGGTGATCATGGAGTGTCCTTTTTAATCTTTTTTTTTATAAAGATAAACAAAAAATCGCCACTGAAAATGTTACATTTTACAGCAAAAAAAAATAGTGAAAAAATGTACAAAAATTTTGCTTCATGCATCTCCAATTTTCTGCAATTCTCTTGACCATGACCAGTGCATATCACTTGTTAAGCTCATCCCACTACTAACCACAAGGAATTTTAAACAATGTTAGATTTAACAAAGGTTGTCACGTCCACTGACATGGCTGCACAAGCAGACTTAAACAAGCACGACATAATATATAATTAAACTTTAACTAATTCATAACTAAAATATTATCCGTACTAGCAGTAGTAGCAGTGCATCTTGACTTGAAATTCTTGTGCTAGCTGGAATATTGTATATATTTGCCCCAAACAGACTAACTTTTCTGTACTTTTTCATACTTTCACTTAAATTGGCTACTATTATTTCTTTGTCGGCCACTGATCGACTCTCAAACAAATATGGACAAACTAGAGATTAAATATACTATATAAATAACTTGTCAGGCTGTAAGCCAATGTCTTGGTCATGTGCAACGTGCTTACTCAACGTATAAAACTTGATAGATCCAGTGCAAGGCATTTCAGTCTATTGTTAGTATCAGAAGAGTACCGAGTATTGCATATAAATGGAGCATCTAAGGGAGAATGACGAAGAATACACGCTGAATTATGGTAAGCCGTTTGTACTTTACATTATGTCATCCTATTGTTTACTTTTTTCATGTTTCCAGCATCAGCAAAGAAAATGTCTGAAAAATTCCGAGACGATAATAACGAGAGGTTTTTGGAGTTGGTTTCCGGCGAAATTACCGAGATAGATACAGGTAGATTGTACTTGACAATACACAGAGGAAAAATCAATTGTAATGACGTGAAGACAGGCGTTTCTACGACGGTCTGTTTCGTGAAAGGTAATGAATGTATCAACGTTTTGTGCTACTTTTGAATTTAAACACTCTCAATGTGCTTAGGTTGTCAGAACAGCCCAACACGTATCTTTTCATGCTCATCCCATACCAAAGAAATTCTGGCAAGCGTCCGTCCAAATAAAAATTTTAAAAAACAACAGAACATTACGGATAAAGGATTCATGGAAACTTGCAACAAATAAATCACGAATACTACTAGGTCAGCACTGAATACATCACCCTGCTCAGCGAGAAATTCATACTCAATTGCGATGCAGATTCTCAGAGTAGATTGCGTCAAAGGGACCCGGGTTCGAATCGTGAACAGATAGCTTATCGAGCAAAACCCATGAGTTTACACGGGGACTCTATAAGGTTCTTTATGAATACCTTGAATGCGGCTATAAGAGCATAACATTACTCAAATAAATCGTGCATCCACGAAAACCCTTTTCATGGCTGTCTTCCGGTATAAACTTTATAAATACATTTTTATCGATGACCTACTTCAATAAATGATTGATTCAATATTATGGTTTCACTGAATAAAATTGAACGACCTAGAATATGATGCAAAAAATTATTTTAGGTATTGGATGATGCGATCTAGACAAAGTGCGATGGCTAAGAAGTTTTCAAAATTCTTATCAGCACATTATCAGCTGACTAGCCACTGGAAAGGGATTTCCCCCGTCCTGACCACCTTTTTAGTTCAAAGTGGTTTTGAACGTTGTTGTTAGTGTTGTACAAAACTGATTTCTCAACTAAACTTCTGTCGTTTGTAATATGTGCTGGTTGACCAGTCCAAAAGTCAAACTTTGAGCATATTTTATCTGGGACTAGGCCAACAAACTAAATAGCTAAGTCGAGCGAGGTGGCACTGAAAAACAACTTTGAAATAAATTATGGACTCGGCATTAGACAGCGGATTTGAACCCGAAGAGCCTGTCGAGTTTGGCAACTGCAATTTTTATGGCCAAGGAAGAAGTATGCAATGTACTACTTCTTTTTGTCGGACTTTCAGTTGCACCGGATGTGGAGATGTTGAACGAGGACGGCTGTACTGCTTGTTTTGCATTTTCTTAAATTTAACATTTAAGTAGTCCTCAAATACTGTTAAAACAACAATATATATATATTTTTAAAAACCATAAAACAGTGCTTAGTATCTTCCTCGTATGCCTCCATTTTCAAAACAAAAAGAAAGAACCATTTATTTTTTAATTGGGGGCTTGGATTGAATTTTCCTGAATCAGAATATTTTTAGTCGATCCATAATCTTGCAAGTTTAATTGCATTATAAAGCTCCATTTTCAAAAGTAAGGCGTTGTCTTTTACTGAGAGGATTAAAATCAGTCAGGGTAGGTAATTTGCGAAAACGTGGGTACCTTGCAACATCAGCATAAAAATATGTCCGTCTCTTGGAGATACGTGTTTTTAATGCTTGGTAGAGCCGGTCACCGATTTTGGATTTCTTTTCATTGATTTTTCACATCATGAAATCAATAGCAGCATCACTAGAAATTAGATTGGCATTGTGCATACAAACAGCTTCCACTAACATTTTGTCGGGTTTCAAAATGCGAATAAGTTCCTATATAAAAATGAATTCATCTTCAGTGATTGGACATGGCTCATTCAAATCGATGAGTGTCTTCTGAACTTTGTTTTTCAATAACATAAAGCGGTCAATCATGATTAGTAGACTATTCCATCTTGTACGTACATCCAAAATAAGTGCAATATCTTTCTAATCGGATGCTTTGGTCAATGATTTCAGAGCCTCTTCTTTGAGTAGAAAAATTCGAAACAGCTTTACGATCATTCTGATCTTTTTGACAATTCCTCCTAGATTTTTCCCATGTCTAGTGGAACCTCACACTGTTCAACTTCGAACCCTGATTCATCTGATGTCACCATAAAGTTCATCGGCCGGCTCCTCATCGGGAGAATTCCAGTACTGCTAAATGAACTCAATGCGCAATGCATAGCTGCTGTGGCCTTCAACTTGTTCTGCCCGGTTTTTTTCATTACTGCTGCCCCATCAGTACTCAAAGAAAAGATGTCGTATGAAAATGAGATTCCAAAGTTGATAAGTTTACTTTGAATATGTTCATGTCATGCTTCGGATGTGGGCGAACCGCAAATCCTAACGAGTCCCAAGTTCCAAACTATCCCTTTGACAGAGTGAATATTTATATTCATGTAACAACTGTTTGCATTGCAAGTCCATTCGTCCAAGGTTATGCTGAATTTTTGACCATTTCTGATGCATGAGTTTAAAGCTTCTGCTACTAATTTCCTGACTTTGGAATCCCATTGAACCCAGCGAGCAGAAAGAGTTTTTTAAATGATGAGGTGCTGGTCAAAGTTGAGAAAGGAATACCATCACATGCTGCCATTCTGGATAACAGTTCTATAAGCTTTAGTTTTGATGTTTTAACTCTTCAAAATTAGAATGATAACAAAAATAGCCACATATGCTACCATCAATATTTTCATTGGTTTTCACTTCAATGTCATGGCGGGCATGCAAATGTTTACGCAGGACGGAGGTGGATCCTCCAGTGGTTTTTAGCTCAGTGATTGGAATGCACAGCTTACATGTTGCGGAGGACATGTCTTCGTTTGGAAAGAAATAGTTCCATACCACTGAAGTTAATTTCCGCTGCTTTGTGATAGGGGCCATTTTTATGGATTCGTACAAGTAGAATATTTAAAGGACGAAAGTAAAGCGAGTAATTATTATCGATCAAACGATGTACAGGTCGTATTTACAAAGAAAGTCATCAACTCAACAGTAACTCAACGGGTTTATCGAGTTTGGTTGCATGGCCATGAATCATCGTATTGGAAAGCGATAGAAATATATTCAAGTACTTTGATACTAGATAAAATATGGAAAATTTTCCTCAGTCAGAGAATCAGTTCATTGCGGTATAGGTTACAATTTTACTTGATATGAAACGTAACGATAAAAAGTTCGTCGTTCGTTTCGACTTGTGACTCGTGTTTTATTTATCCATAGAACCTTGTGATGTGTGTTAATTTCATGCTTTTTGCATATAACTATTAACATTTTAAAATCTTGGCTTATTCATCCATTATTTAACTATGCCATCCAATTGTACTTTTGTTTTTCGTACCGTTTTTAGTTTTTGACCATAATTGTGTTTCCCAAAATTCAAGATTCCCGAAATTGTAATTTAAGATTTTTTTGTTTTAAGATTAAGACATTTTAAAACATTTTTCGGAAACTCAAAATATCGGGTATACCAATTTTCGTATACCACTTCAGCTGAAAAAACGAGGTGGTCGTGTTTAGCACCCAGAAATTTTACATTTTTTAGTGGGGCGCTCGCAACCCGCTTCCGGGATTTTCAAAAATCGGGGTACCCGTTTTTAAAACGGGGAAATTTTCCGGGATTTTTTGGTGGGGCGCTCGCAACCCGCTTCCGGGATTTTCAAAAATCGGGGTACCCGTTTTTAAAACGGGGAAATTTTCAGGGATTTTTTAGTGGGGCGCTCGCAACCCGCCTCCGGGATTTTCAAAAAATCGGGGTACCCGTTTTTAAGACCGGGAAATTTTCAGGGATTTTTTGGTAACCCGGAATTTTTTTCTCAAAACCTGCTTCCGGGATTCGAATAACTTTTCCTATGCCTGCCTATTTCATTCAAGAGTACAACTCAAATGCATATTGTTGAAATATATGTTTAGATTATCTTGGCTCAAAAATATTTAGTTTAACTGACACCTTTTTATATTGATAGGTATCACATTTCAGAGTTTTTAAATTGTAACCCCCCGCTATTATTGAGGTCACCTAACAAATCGAATGCGCTCTTTCCAAACATCGTCAGCGAATCTGTCATCGCATTAGACTACGAATTTCTCACTGAGCAGGGTGATGTATCCCTAGCTGTAAGTACAACTTTCACCATTTGTTTGATCTGTTGAGTTTTAGTAGTGTTTAGTAGTGTTTAGTAGTTGACCTACTGTAAGCGGAATAGAGTTGATGTGACGATCGCCGTCTCTGTGTTGAAAAATAAAAATTGCATCCAAACGAAATGGAGACGCAAGGTAAAAATATTGTGTATTTTTTTTTAAATACTGTGTTAATTTAATATATATTGTGTTGTAGTTTAAGTATTTTTCGGTTAATTACATATTTTGTGTTGTAGTTTAAGTATTTTTCGGTTAATTACATATTTTGTGTTTTTTTGTTTGTATTTTTATTTGAGGTTTCACGTTTTTAAGTGGAAGGAGGGTGGAGCTTCGAAAAGAGTCACTGCAACGAGCCCAACAACTACTAGACAATGACGAAATTGACGATTCATCCTGCTCATCCCAATCTCAAAAAGGAACACAAAGGAAGAAAATTGAAAAATGTTTGATCCAAGTGGAAAGGGTTTTCCCCAATGTGTACTGGTTACCAGAGTCAGAGCGTAAGTTTAATTTAGTTAACGACGACTCCAAATTAATTGGAAGCACTTTTTTTTCTACATGGCGACATCGCTTCATTTTGATATCTTGGGTGCAGGAACGTGCATTAAAATCTAGATATTATATTTTAAATACACCCAAATGCTCTATAGAATATGTTTATAAATACAACCTAAATGCTATCGAACTGGAAATTTGGCAACGGACACTTGTAGTGTAGTAGGGTATATGTCAGTAAAGTGTATATGAGCCACCATTTCACTCTACACGTTCCACCCTACCGAAATTTTTTCAGTCCATTCGTTTTCAGATAACAACCGGAGATTTTACAAAAAAAAATATAGTATTTTTCAACATTTCCAAGTTCACGCTTATGTAACTCTTAATTGACCTTTTTGTGGGCTAAAATTTACAGTCTTTACGGCTATGCCATTTCGTTCCCATTTGAATTGTATGGAATTTTAGCATTTTTTGTACAGTTGTTACCTTTCTAAGCGTCCCAAGTAATTTGTATTAATAAGTAATGTTCATTTGTTTGTTTTTAATTTTTTCCTACATTTCAGAGTTCATCAACCTCAGGTCGATCGAGCACGTGAACAAGCATAGATCACATTCTGATCCACCCGCGAGGGAAGCCTGTAAATTTGCAGGGACTGACGTACTGACCGGAGATTGCTATGTCGTCGCCCTGTTCAGAGATCATGCTCAAGTGGACATCAAGGAAGGATCATGTTACGAGATAGATCATCTTACTACTCATGGATTTAACATTAACGGGGAATTGAAGTTATTCTCTACAAAATTGACAGTCTTGAAGGAAGAAGAACAGAAATCAAACCCAAAGTTTCCCCGTCAGCACGTATCTTTCAAGGAGATTCACGAGAATGGAGCGAAACTAGTCGGTTACAACAACGTTATCGACACAACTGGCAAGGTTACTGAAATCCTGGTCCAAAATGGAACGCTCGTGAAAATGATGGATGAAACTGGAACGGAGATTACGCTAAGGGTTCTTGGAGATTTACAGGTAAAACATGAACTATTTATTTATAATTAACAGGATATCTTGAGCAATCTTGAAAAGAAAAATAAAATACTTTAATATACAGGCCTTTGGAATGGACGACGTTGTAAAAATGGGCAATGTGATTGCATTGGAAAACGTGTTTGTCATTAAACGTACTGACACACCCCTTTTATTCACAAACGTATCCGCTATCACTACGACAGACGTCCCGAAGCACTTGGAGTCGTCTTTCGCAGCAAAGGAACTAATCGGAATTGTGAGTATTGACAGTGATTGTGATAGTAAATAGGTGATCATTATGCTCATTATTAAAATTTACGCACATTTTTCTTTTTCTCTGGTTTACAGGAATGGAATGACAATTTCTCTTCCGGAAGTGACCCAGATCCAGTTCCAGCGAAAAAATCAAAACTCTCTCCCTAAATAACATGTCTAAGCGTTACACATTACACGTTACACTTACACATAAGCGTTTAATGTAATATATGCACATTTGTGTAGTTTTAAGTTGTAAGCTTTAAGTTTAACAATTTACTAATAAATAAATGTAATAAATCTACACGTTAAATATAAAATCTTAAGGCACACATGAAGTTTGGTTAGGCAGTTTATTGTAAATGGATAACAAATTTCCTGGTGCCGATTTATATGTTTTGTTTTCAATATTTATCATCATCTAAATCAAAGCAGAAATAAAATCCAATCAATATTCCTCACTTTGTCCAGTTAGTAGCTAGATTTCACTACTCGAAACGTCTAAAAAAAAGTTCGAGAGATTGGCTTTCAGACCCCAGAGGCATGCTACGTCATAATCGTACTAGAGAGAGAAAATTTTGAAAGTCTATATGCGTAAGACTATGAGTCTACTCTAAGTTTTACTGGTACATGAACATTACCAGCCACCATGCTTGAAAATTATTATGATATGGACTTTTTTTCTGGAAAATTTATACACGTGACATTGACGTTTTAGTGTAATACCGATCTACGGTATATTGTAGATGAAGTGTAACAACAAGTAAAAATAAGTAGGGATATTGATACAAAGAGAATTTTCCGCCACAAGTGCACTAACCATAATACAATCATAGCCAAAATCAACATAAACTTCAGTCAATCAAACAATCAATCAATAGTTTATACTAATTAATGATTCATGGCAGCTACTTTTTGTTGCTGCTCTTACTTCATGACAATTATTTATGGGATCATACATAACATTGCACACCAAATGATTGTATAAATTTTACACATAATATATTCTCAATATATTTGTAAGCATTAAGACAATCTTGCAAGAAAAGCATGTCAAATAATGTTCTTTTGTTAGTTTACTTGATTGATGATGATGATGATTGATGCAGGATGGAAGTAAAAAAAAAAGGATCACTTTTCTATATTTTTTTTCATCAAAAATTTCTAAAAAAAATATATGTATATTAATGTTGACTCAAAATTTCAGAGGAAAATGGATAAAGAAACCTGTATAATGTCGTGTGGTGGTTCTGATGGTATTAACACGAGTATAGGAAGAAGCTTTACTTTACACAAACAAGTTTGTTTGAAGCCGTATAAGGAAATGAAACTAATCCAAAAATAAGAGCCCATCAAGATACATCTAAATATCGCCAAAAAAGCCAAAAGAATAAATCCATTCGGATTAAATCCTGACAACTTTATCATTTGCATCGCATGTATAAAGCCAAACAATCTGCTTTGCAGTTTCTTTCTCTTTTTATATATTTAAATTAAGTGAGTGTTACTTTTTCAAATCTAAGTTGTTTGTAAGGCCATGGGAAAACGGGCGAAAAAAGAAGACAGGATACGGAAAAAGATTATGATAATGATACCATTTAGGCAAGGCAGGCTGTAGTAAAAAACCACCCTTTTTATCTCTTGATTACGTTTGCATCTTTATCCACTTCTGTATCAGCACCAGCTACACATCTTCACCACAGAATTTACTTTTGATTAACTTTAACTGTCACCTGTGTTTTCATTAGATGCTGACGACGACAGAGAGAGAAATAAACATTTTCTAAATTTCGGTTCGTATGTATCAACTCTTGCCTGTTTAACTTTAGTGATGTTTTTCTCTCTCGTTTCTGGATTTCTCGCTTTGTACAACACTTACCGTACTCCCACCCAGCCGATTTTGAGTGTTTATGGGTTGTAATTTGTAAGATATGTATGTACACCTTTTCCAGCATGCTTTGTTCTTCTTGCAATGATAAATGTGGCTAATTGAGTTAACGTCGTACCTCAGAAAAAAAATGCTGCAATTAAAATGGGTGGTTCTTCACTTCTCCTTCTATCTCAAAATTTATGACGAGTACTTTATTTATTCTCCCAAATCAACAGCCCTCCTCATCTTCATTTTTTGTCTCCACATACCAAACACATAGATAAAGTAAGAAAATTGTCAAGATAGAACAGACGAACGTTCGCGTGATGCAGGGCGAAAAGAAGAATAATGGAGATACATTTATGGTTCAGAACCAAGGAGCAAAAAAAAACAGAAAAAATAAAATTAGTCATTAAGCTAGCGTCCTCGTCAGTATCATTGTTATTTTTCGCAGTTTCTTCTCTTCATTAGCAACGAAATGTATAGCTAACAAACCCGAATAACGCTCTAGGGGAAAGCAGACATAAATATTTTACAAAAACTGTTCAATTTTTCACAATGACAAAAAAAATTGATACTCTCTCTGTATGCATTAGTATTTCAGTTCATTGTTCTCAAATGTGATCTTGTATATCCATGTATGTATGCTTAAACATGTAGGGCCATCTGAGGACAAGAAAAGGAAACTAAGTCACTCACAAAAATTACGTTGTAGTTATGTGCTTATTTTTGCGTTAACTTTTGTACGACTTGCGATGATGGTGATCAGTAGAAAATACGCATTGTCGATTTTGTTGTTGAAATTGGTTATTACTTGATATGATTTCTTCGAAGAGCTGTGTACTACTTCAAACCTTCCATAGGGCATCGTTAAAACTTTTTCTACTTTTCATGAAGTGATCATGATATCAAAGCGATTTATGATGTAGTATTTAATAAATTTTAAATTTGCATTATTGTCAGCATGACCATTTTCATCATCAAACTCATCACGTCACGAGTGTTACATGCAAATCATGCACAAATAACTTCAAATTATTTAATTCCAGTGCGTTCTATTTCTGCTTCTATTTCGGTTATGGCAGGTCTGCAGCTTTCCTTTTTTATTGTCGTAGAATAAATGGTTAGAACACATGGATATAATCATCAGCCTTTCAAGTATAATAATAATAATATACAAAGCTGAAATATGGTTTTGTATATTTGTTTCGGTAAACTGTAGAGCAAAGCTCTCACGTCTATTTAATAGTTCTTCTGTTCTTCAAGTACTTTCAAGTACTATTATTTGATCATTTACATTGAACTAACTTGTATACAACAAAGTGGAGAAAGTCCATGGTTTGCTGTCAATAAACGTTATTATGTACAGCAGCAGTTGGTTGCTGCTGTTAGCTAGTTTCTGCTGTGAAAGTTGTATAATGTGATGATAGACTTTAATCCTTTCAACTTAAAAACACACACGCGAAAACCGGTTTGACTTTATTCTTTTCCTTCTTCCTCTTTCACCACTAGTGCCACCAGGAGTGTAAGCAGTGCACATATGTACATATTGTGCACACACACATCTCAAGATATTCAGAAATAAACTACTTTCTATGTAAATTTGTTCACCGCCACCACTTGTGATAGTCCCCCATTGATTCTCTTTCACAAGTCTTCCCTTCCCTCAAGCTCTTTCTCTATCTCACTTTTATCGTCAGCAGGCGTCACAGCTTGAAACGATGGGGAAAATGGGATAAGACAAGAAGGGAATGATGATACAAAGAGGCATAATCTGAAGAAATATTATAATTCAAAAAATATATATCATTTATATGCTCCCATATATATTTTCTGTTCCACATATTCTGTCACAACCATATCTCTTTGCATAGTCAGTGCATATAAGTATAAGCTGCTAAACTGCACAACTCCTGAAGTAACGTTACACATGCATATTTCAGTAAGGAAGTTTGTGCTTTAGGAACGTAAAAGCACAGTAAATTATCTGCGCTGCATTACAGGATGAGCTTAATCAAAAATCAATATGTTGCAGTATTCGATGTTATTAGAGTGCATATGAGACGAAATGAGACGCCGTACCCAAATAGTAGGTTTGGAGTCGGTGCAATAAGGATAACAATAATAAAACACAAAAGGAAAAACGTTTTTTTTATTCCCTTTTTTTCTGTCAAATCTCACAATCATCACAAAAACTCATTGTATGATTGTAGCACACGCACCCACACAAAAAAAACAACATATACCATCGACATTCCTCTGAACAATGTTGATGTTATCATGTTCTTTTTAAGAAAAGGGAGTTTTACTACTAAAACCCGGCAGTCATGTTGAATACTGATTTCTAATAGATGCGGGGGTGATGATGATAATGGTATAGTGCTGACCTGAGGCAGTGAAACCGAAACAAAAAAGAAACCGGAAAGCGTAGAATGGGGATTCAGAGGATTTTTTGAAACATTTACTCAACTTCATACAAAGTTGTCAGTAGTGTGTTTAATGTAGAAAAGCAGGAGCAATGTTAGCAATTCAAATACACGACATTTCTCGAGTTTTTCTGGTAATGTATGGTATGTATGAGCATAAAGTATCAAAAAAAAAAATTGAATACTTTCACTACATGCTACAAGACACGCCTATATTGCTACTGATGGACTGGCATCCTTTATATACCAGCATGAGTAAATAGCATACTTGGTACATGCCATGCCAAAGAAAGTGCATTTTTTTATCTAGTTGAGATCTGTGATCTGTCAGTAGAGATATTTTTATTATAGGAATCTCTCTTTCATTGGTTCATGTCTCCACACAAACATCCTCATTTCATTTGTGTAGATTTGCAAATCATAATGCAAATTCCCACAACTTCCGATTTATTCAAAAGTGAAAGCACTGCATCAATGATATCCATCCCTACTAACTTGAATTTTCACACGGAGTAAATGAAGTGATAACAGACCTGTAAATGTTCTCAAGTATGTTATGTGTGCTGTGTCATCAAAAATGAGTAGGTGCTTTAGGACTGGAGGCTTTCAAGGGACATCTGTCTGATACAACTGCCTGGTTTCTTATTTAGCTATTTTTACTGTCTGTCTATTCTGTACTATATTCTCGTTGTTAAAATGTTAAAAGTACGTAAAACGGGTTCAGTTTGAATTGAAAATAACGATCCCCAGAATAGGAATCCTATCAAGTAACAAGCCAGCAGTAGTGGTACCACTGGTTGTATTTATACCCAGTTTTATATAACCAAAGGGATTGCATAGAAGCAGCAAAGGAACTTGGGACAAAAAAAAAAAAGAATCCAACAACTCCAAAGCTCTAATCCAGTAGAAGAATTTATTTCCAATAAACTCTAAAGCATCTTTTTATAACATGAGGCAAAGAAAGGGGTGAAGAACAACCACTTTTTACCCTGCTGTATCTCGCCGTTTTACAAGAAGTTTGCTTAATGGTAATTTTGCCATGATATGACTTACATACACAATGGCTATTATGACGTACACAATTTTCAAAAGAAAAAATATAATGTATTTCCTCCAACTCTTCTTCCCGCTCTTTATTCCTGAACGAAATGAAAACTAATATATATTTTCTTTTATTTATTAACCCGATTCTTCAAGTATCCATCATCCGCGTACTACTCAAAAACTCTGATTTCAGAATAAAAAGGTTTCGCCACTTCCTTGTCTTCTTTTTTTTTCCCATTGATGATATTACTCCTTTCTCTCCAACAACCAAAAAGAGAAATGGGAGGGAAATAGAACACTTTATTTTTCCCATAACCATTTTATAAAAAATAAAGATGGCAAGAAGTCAAAAGCGGACAAGCGTTTATTCATTTTCTTATTTTCCATCTGGAAAAAAACATATAAAAAAAAGTCTATAAATGACTATTTCATACTATTACATGGACAATAAGTCAACGAAGCAAGAAAATAATAATTGTGTGCAACTACAAAATCAACAATAAGCACTTTATCAACACTACATTGCTACCATCCATCCACAAAAACGAACTTGTTGTATTGCTTCTGCCTTTCATTTTTCAGACAAATGCCGTATCCGATCCGGTCAGTCATCTTCTTTCCATTTTATTTTCAACATTGCCTTGCAGTTAGTCTTTACTGTGTTGTAGTTGTGTATGAACTTTGTACGTTTTTGTGCTGGGTATATAGATGTATAATACCGGATGGGCAAACTACAAAAACTCATCTTTTTGTATGTATCTTTCATCATGTGCCTTGATGTACACAAAGTCCATCAAAAGAGAAATAGAAGGGCAAACCTCTAAATTTTACTCGTGATGATGTAAGTTTGTAGCCAACTCGTTTGTGCATGTAGCTTAATCATCTTCGAAAAAAAAATGAAGAAGGATACAAAAGAAAAAGTTTTCCTTGTCCTTCATCCTCATACAAAAGGGTAAGCAACTAGACCCATATATTTACACATGTATTGCCCGTTGTACCTACCTAAAATGAGCCTGGCCATTATCGCCTTCATATTTTCTTCCTATTAACCTCATTTTCACTCTTTCCAAGCCATCAGTTCTATCACACCATTCAGTGTTGATATTATTGCTTATGTTTAATACCACGAAGCGAGCGTGCAAATGTTGTATTGCGAAATTTCTACAAATGTGGAAAATGATTTTACCTTGCAGGAGAAAAAGAGAAAGGAGGTAAAAGAGACGATAGGAAATGCCGGAAATGCCGGAAATGTCTCAATACAGCAAAAGGAGTATGACTTATCAGTAAAATGTATCTAAAAGGGTACATAGTTGTGATATATGGCATATTTGAGACATGCTCGCTTTCTGGTTTGGTGAGTATCACCGGTTCAATTCAGAGTTTTTCTTCATCATCCATTTTCCGTGTGGCTGTGAATCAGAAATGTCTATTAACAACATATATAAAGGAGCCTCCACCACATTTTCGTTGGTTTGGTTTATTCAAAGTGTTCAAATGGTTTATGTTTCCTTTGACATGAGCTAAGGGCCATTTGTCAACGTCAACAATGAATATACATGAATATATATAATGATGTGAATGAAAGCTGCAATGGGAACTGGCAGTGGAAAAAAAAACTTTCCATAATGGTCAGTACTTGTCCAAGGGTATTGTGACAGTCAACAGGTTTTCATGCTGTTACATATCTGCACGTTTTCCTGTTATGACTGTGCATATGATGCTATTATTGCAGTAATCAACTACAAGAGATTGGTATGGGGGCAGAAGTAAAAGATGTGAGTCACGACTGAGTGGAGTCGTTTACCAAACTGTCAGATTACCTATTTTATTGTTGTCTTGTGTGAGTAGTGAAGGTATTCAGGTCAACCTTGAACTTACTAAAGCTTTCACTCAGTAACACTATCCGGAAACATGAGATGAAAGCACCATCTGATTTCTTAACAATGGAACCCCGAGATGGTGTGACCGCCGATAAAACCATCACCGTTCAGAAATTCTATGTTCTGTTTAGGTCTAGTAGCTAAACAAAGTGGACTGTATTAAATAAGGCCTAGCTAGGAGGGCATAATATTATGCCTCGTTAATCCTAAATAGAAAGGATAATGCAATGGTGAAAGTATTTCAGCAACTTTGCAGAGTTTCCCTAAAAGCTTCACGGGTAGCCTAAAATGAGCTACACTAAATTAACAAGAGATGAAGCGACGGTCTCAATATGCCCTGAAACAATAGTATTAGGTGCTATTAATTTTTTCAATACTTTTGCTGATCGCGTATAATTCAATTTTGCAATTATGCCATACTCAATTTGGCTGCTCCAGGAAAACTGGAAATTCTTCGCAATACATGAATGATAGAAGATGACGTGTATAAACTATCGTTTCTAGTTTATGTGACCTTTTCCATCATTTTTGACATTTTATTCATGAAATATCCCGAAGTAATGCAAAAAAAAATATATATATATTATCCAATAACTCAAGCTTTGTTCAAGTGACAGAATTACTGTTTCATTGTGTGCCAATGCGATTCACGATGTTTGAACTAGTGCAAGCATCAGGGATCAGGAGTAGTTGAGTAGATTGTAGAATGAAAGAATGATTGATGATTGTAACACAAAATGATTTAATGATTCTTTGCCTTGCTTTGGACCGTTGCATAATGTATGTTCATTGTCTTTTCGCAACTTCATTTTCCTTCTGGATTTTGCAAAGTTCACGTTCAGTCGTATTTTAGAATAGCCGTTGAGCTGTCCATTGTCAATGTTGTATTTTTATTGCCGTATTAAATATAATGTCTAGGTTTAACGTTTCAGTTTTTCTGATGATTTTGCTGGGAGTGTCCAGCTTTAACATTGGTTTGTCTTTAAAAAATATTTCGATTCTGTATCTTCTTAGATATAGCATTTAATATTGGAGTTCATGACAATTTTTGAAAAAAGGTTCAACCGAAAATCCGGAAGAAATGGGAGGCTACATGGAAGGTGGCATTGTTAGCATAGCGCCCTCTTTACTTCGGGGAACATCAAGAGCGGGGATTCTCGGTGAAAAATTTCGGTGGCCCAATGCAACCATTCCTTATGAATTCGACAACGGGTACTGTAAGTCAACTTTATTAACAATTTTTTCCCAAATATAACAAATATAATTGAATATGTATTAAGTTTGTGCCCCCAAAGTAACGAAAAAGACTACTTACTCCTGAGACAAGGGAAGGCTGCTATATCCCATGCTGGTAGAACAGGTGGAAAACAATAGGTATCCCTGCCAAATTCCTGTAACCGCTTAGGAATTTTTGTACATTAACTTATTCATGCAATTGGATTTAATCATGAACAGCCGAGAACTGATCGTGATGATTATGTGGAGATAAAATATGAAAATATTAAGCCTGGGATGGGTCTTAATTTTGCAAAATTTAGGGCCAACATCATTTCACCTTTTGGAGTGCCATATGATTATGGTAGTGTAATGCACTACAGTAAAACTGTTTTTACGAAAAATGGTGAGACTACCATTGTTCCTAAAACCCGTGCAGAAATGAAGGGGAATGAGTAGCGGAGATGCGACCAATGTTAATAACATGTACTGCAAAAATAACAATAAGAATGATAACAACCAAACCAACTGAACGGAGACAATAAAAACTTTTTTAAATCAATCTAAATGTTTTCATAAAACGACTTGAATTTCAAAAATAGAAATTTAATTCGTCATCACATTCGTAGATTATATATTTCTTCACATTTTATTTTGGCTTTTCCAATTTGCACTTATGAATAAAGATCTGATTTTTATTGATTTGATAGTACATACATTTTTATAAATTATGATGGTCATAAATGATATTTGTATTCAAGTAAATAAAAATAAAAAAAATACACAAAATAAAAACCTGATGGTTGTAATAAACAAACTTAGAGCTAAATTTTATGTAACTATTTTTGTGCGTTCCAGCTTTCATTATTGAAAAGTGTAGAATATTACTTTCTTAAACTTACTTCTAGTTGTGTAGGTTAACCATTTGCACAAGTTCAAGAGATGATTTTAATTACAGATTTTATTCAATGTTACAGAATTTCAAGTGTTTAAATATCATTCATTTCAAATATGCTCTTACACTTTAATATTCTTCAACTTTGAGTATTTCGAAAGTATTCAAAAACAAACGGCTTATAAGTATCAAACTATCAGTACATTTTACACGATTAAACTCTTGTAATCATAATGCAGAAAGACATTTTTCCTCAGATAAATTATTTTACTGGGTGGATATTGGCACGGTTTATTGAAACCATTATTTTTGAATCAGTGGGCCTGTTTTCATGCATCACTTTTAACATATTTACAGGCATAGGAAAAATTCGCGAGCGTGCGAGCGGCACTCATGGGATTTGAGAGAAAAAAATTCGGGAATTTTTGCCGGCCGTAAGGCGGGCAAATTTTTTTTGAAAACCCGGGATATATATGTATGAACTGAATTCTCCAAAAATCATGTTTTATTTATCCATAGAACCTTGTGATGTGTGTTAATTTCATGCTTTTTG
>JAQIWN010001536.1:0-20025 GCA_034699025.1 Entomobrya cf. arborea Gr-Col-00668
GTCAGTGTGGTAGTATTGAAGATCAGATTTGGTATTACTGGAGTCGTCACCTCAGAAATTGACAGCACTATGTAAATTGGTATGCATAGTAATGACGATAGTGTGTAGGCTATGGCAACGATCCAAATGGCACGTCTTGTGGTGCACCAAATGTTGCCGTTAATCATTGTTGCCATGATTAGGCGCCAAATTGCAAGAGCCACTGTAAGACAAATAGCAGCGGTGTGGCAGAACTGAACAATCAAAGAGGATTTAAATAATTTAAAGTTTATGGCTTTGTAACGAAACATGATTATTTCATACATACCTGAGAAATGATGGAATGACCCAGAATGAATAATGCCCAGGGATAAGTTTTTCTCGGTGTGCCGTCGACCTTATCAGGCCAAAATTCCATATACATTACAAATGGTATGTACTCCAACATATTAAGCAGATCTGCTACTGCTAACCCAGTTAATATAATATTTGTTGCTGTACGCATTCCTTTTTTTGACAACACGAATAAATTAAAGACGTTCAGAATGGATCCGAGGACACATACAGCTATGCTTGTGTAGCCGTGAATATTTTTGTACCAGAATCCTAAGTCTCTAATCCACTCAAAGTTGTATTGACTGTCTTTTATTTCGTCCCTTGCAAAAGAGTGGTTAGAACTTGCATTTAAAATACCACGAAACTGATCACAAAATGTTAACATTTTGACACCAATCAAAAAAAATAATCTGGAAAAACGGATGTTCAATATGTTAGAATATTTTTTTGATAAAAGTGTGCTTGGAATTTACTAAGTCAGCTAAATCGGGAGAAAGTTCCAAGAGTAGTGTTTGGTTTGAGAAGAAAACGACAACTGACAAGAGTGAACAAAGTTTCTTGTCATTTTATTGCATGCATACTTGTCTTACATTTCTTTAGACACGGTATGTTTTTCAGGTCTCCTTTATCATTATTTACCTGATACTTTATTCCAAAGCCCATTTCAATTTCGTGCATTTCCATGTGACATGCACTCCCACTCGAATCTTGCAGCCCTTCTTTCAATTCTATTTAGGATAATTAATTTTCACACCTTAAAAACTCTCAATGAACATTAGAAGCTAATTATTGCATGGAGTCTGATTAATACTTTCCAATTCGGCGGCTAAATACTTCAAGTCTTTATTGTGCTTTAGACAATATTAGATTGATTTACGGATGAATAATATATTACTATAACTCTGCTAATTATCATCCGTGTTGAGTGAATTTATAAATGCAAAATAATGAGATTTACACTCATTCAAAAAAAAACCTTCATAACTGTCACGTTTTCTTTGTAGGTCGGAAACGTGCAAAAATACCGAAGCATATCGGTTTTCACTGGTCCTTCAGGTGTTTTACCTTAAAGCCAATGATTCTCTTTTACGCTTGAATTTTTACAGAAATAGACTTAGCAATTTCGAGTAAAATGTATTTATGCCTTAGCTCTTGTCGAAATATAATACAGATACAAAAAGGATTGATGACATTGGTATACGTTTGTGTTCCTTACACTAAATTTTATTCATCTCTGTCATACATATTTATATTTTGGACGGGAAAAATTGTTTAACTCCAAAAATAGCATTTTCGTATTTTTTGATCTGGATAAGTATTACATGGGTTATCTCAAAACATCATTGAAAACGAGTTTACCGGCTCAACACTTATTTTAATCAACATCTGCCGAAATGACATATGTTCGTTCTGGTGTACCTATTTGTCTGAAATGAGTTTTTTATTTGTGTGGGAAGCTTCCATTCAAAAATCCTCAATCATGATTTTGCAACAATGAAATGCCACTGGGCAACGCAGTGATGCGTTTTTATTTCGACTGTAAAAACTCAAGCGGTACAAATTTCTGAAGCCGTAACATTTTTCCTTAAGAGCATTCATCAATGACACACATTACATTGACGTAGATCACTCCACGAATTTCATACTCGAATTGGTAAGTTATCGCAATGATAAGTAGAATAAGTACGGTTTGTATACTATATCTTCAATTTTTGGTTCTAAAAGCTATTTCCCAATAAAAAAACCCAATCTGGTAAAATAATAACTTATCTATGTAATAAATGTGTTTTTCAGCGCATACGTATTTTCAAATTTTTAACTTTAATCATTGTGAAACTTTTGAGCGTATATTACAATAAGTAATAAAATTTCGTTTCAATAAATAAATATACGACAGTCTAGAGCTCATACTTTTCATTTCGCCAATGTAATCTTCATCCTTATGCTTAGGTAATATGATCCGTTCTAGAGAAAATTAGGACGAGAAATCTCAAGCAAGAGATGTCGACGAAGACTTCAAGCAAACATAAGTTGTTTAATTAAAAGCGACATATTACACAAAATACTAGTATTTTCCCCAGGAAAACGTAAGCGAGCAAGATGGATTTTTATGGATACCCATACGCTTACCTATTTTTCAAGGACACCTGTTCACTTTTTTCGTTTCATATTTACTCAATAAATTTTCACTGCCACTTGCTAAAGTTCAACAAGACGTAAGTTATGTAAAAGATATGTTGATGATTCACATGTTCTTTAACAAACTTTTTACATTTTTTTACAATCAAAGCATTTTTCAATAAAGTTTAGCATTTATTCACATTACTTGCCTTCAGTTAGGGTATATACCTTTAGAAACACAAACGATGCAAGCCATAAGGGTCAAAAATAACAGAAAAAGAAACCAAGTGAACGACTAAAATAGGATGCGTAAGAAATGTTCGTCCAAAAATAGCAACAAATGTTATACTTTGAGGGCTATATTCTCAATTTTAGCAAGTTACACGAATTTCCCATACCATTTAGGCAACCACATGAGGAAAAAGCTATAAACTGCTAATAATACACTATTTTAATTAATGTTAATTATATATACTCTCAGGTTTCACTAATTGGAGTCTCAGACAGAGATTTTTCCAAGGACTACAGGTCTAACAATTTCTATTTCGTTTCCAATACATAGTAAGACGACAACACGTAAGAATGGATAGCCTTCCTACTACGCAGCTTTCACTCTGTACATATCCAAATTACAGAAAACGAAAAGCCCGATCATCACCAAACTTTAGTTCAGTTGCTGTCGAGTGTTGGCAGAGATATTTTCCTTTATGGAAGCTCCATCATTGCTTGTTCTCACTTTCACCAAGCATATTAATAAAAAAATAGTTCATTCTATTGTCTCTATTTATTGCCTTTTCTACATTATTTTAACAGTGCTCGTTTTTTTTGGCTTAACTAACACACCAGACAAAATGAGTATTCACACGTTAAATTCTCAATTTCAAGTACAGAGCTTTTCTAATATCCAGTACAACTTTACTTCTTCCCTTTATTCTCCAACAAATGATTCGGATTTTCTTAATAAGTCCATAGAAACCCCCAAGCAAAATTTCAGTTTGTTGATTACTTTTTCTACTATTGCTTTGTTAATTGTGCTTATAAACTTAAGAGTGTTTAAAATTGTTACAACGGAAACTCAAAAACGGAATAGGTAACAATTTATCCTATTTCATTCTCTGTGAAAAACATCCTGAAATTAAAACTTTAATTATTTGGTTTCCAGATCGATCAATTTTTTCGTTGCACACCTATCTTTCCTTGCCGTAGGCTTCACTTGTGTTGTCTTCATTTACGTTATGGAAAAATCAAACATTTTCAGCTTGACTGCACCTGGGCTTTGTGAAATACTTTCGTTTCTAAGAAGTATATCAACCATTTTATCAAATTTAAGAACATAAAAAGATTGTAATTACTTTTAAAAAGTCTAAAGTTTTTTTTCCCTATTTTTAGACATATTTTTAGGTTTATTCCCATTGAATTCCATGGCAATTACATATGTTCGAGCAAGATGTTCGGCAAGCAACGTCAGCAATACCTGCCTTTACCTGACTCTGATTCTCATTTGGATGGTAGCTACAGTTGGCAGTATACCTTCAATTTTTATGGTGGAATACACTAAGGATTCTTTTACAAACTTGGAAAAATGCAAACAGGTGACAATTTTCCTTATTTTGATTTTTAAAATAATTTCATTATTATATGTACATCACTTTTTTAAGCACGCAATTGACTAAAAGCATTTCCATTATGCATAAAAAGTAAGTTATTTTTAACCATGTATGTTCGTCACCATTAGTTTCAAGGTTACTTTTTTAAGTGCAGTGGAACTATATTAAAATCGATACAGTTGAAAATTGTTTATTTTGATCATTCTGATGACCTTGCTTTTGAGTAAAATAGAGTAAGGAAGCTCATTGAGAAGCACTTCAAACGAATTAAAAGTCAAAAGAGAATTAAAAAAGACTGCGTTTGACTATGAGTTTCTATGGCTTTGACTCAAACGATCTTGCAAATCGATTTCTTGTTGGCACTAGTTAAAAATTATGATATCATATTTTAAAATTTACTTTGAACTTGTAGCATAGAGCTTTGAGATTCCTCTATGACAAAAGAAGGCCTCATAAAAGACATCAAGTGCATGTCAAATGTTATATTATTCGGTTGCGTTTTTTTTACTATTAACAACATTGACCACTCAAAGTCATCACGTTGTTTCTGCTACGTCATTATGATCGTTTTATTGCGAGCATGTGATTTTTCCTGGAATAATTTATATGCATGTGGGTAATTAAGTATCTACATTGTGTAAAGTATCTCTGCATTACCTTTGCTTAAATACATATAACGACATGTGTAAAACTATTATGTATATCACACCTGATGTCTAATACTTTTTGTTGAAATTCGTGGCAAAATTAAACAAGTCTTTTTGTCAGGGCCACCACTTTAGTTTAGCATGTTTAATTTTCATATCGTAATCCTATTATAATTTAATTGGATTATTCAACTTTAGAAACAGATGCTTGCCATACAAGTAAGTAGTACTAAAACTTGTTGGGTTACCGCAAAGGTTTAATACCCACAAATTACTCTTGAAACTGCTTACTCAGAAATTCAACGGTAAAATTGGGTCACTTCTAAAGATTCCTACATAAATTCTTATGGACCAACTTTTGAGCCATAAATTTCTCGAAATGACTTATGATTGAAAATTTGCTTTGAAATTCAAGACGCTTTAGCTTTTAAAGTAGTATCACATGGGTTTCAAAGCAATAAACTTAGTTTGAAACTAATATCTTTACAAAAATATTCAACTTTCAGATTCCACTTCTTGGTACTTTCGAAGCAACTCTTTTATATGAAGTTTTTCGATTTCTGGTATATCACTTTCTTGTCTGCTCTTACATGACTTACGGTAAGCCCAATTTTAACAAAATAAAACCAGCATGTCTATATTTACTCTTTTGAGTATGATCGTTTGTATTAAGTTTGAAATATTGATTTTTTTTCAGCTATGATCAAAATTCGTTTTCGAATACGATACTTGTATATACTTAAGGTAGAGCAATATTTTTGCTCGTATATATGTATATATATCTATTATTTTGTTTAACCTACAATTTTTGCAATATTTTTAAGCCCATTCCAAACAAGATGAAAAGAAGAGTACAAAAAGTTCGATTTGTGTACCTGCACTCCATCATTTTCATACTGATCTGGCTTCCCGCTGGACTTGGTCTGGGTCTTTACAAATTACGCACTCGAATAGACTGGATGGCTGCGTATATCAATGTATATATTACCGCAATAGTGGTTTTAGTTAGTTCCCTCTTTATTTTAAGCCCACTTGTATACGTGTTTTTACACGAGGAAACTTCAACATTAATCTGTAAAGGAATGAGAATATCTGAGAGTAACTGCACTAGAAATGGAATAGAACCCAATGTAAATACCAACACACAAGTTGAGATTTCTTGTAAAAATAAACTAAATGTGAGAAAAATTGAAAGGGCCCACAACAACAAATACAAAAAGAAGGGCAATACTTTGCATGAACTTACTACTGACATGAGTCGAATTTCGACTATGGCTGCAAGTGAGATCTGTGAGAGAGAGAGATCAATTATTTCATATAGAAAGATAAATGTGCAAAGTATAACTACACTTAAGTCATGTTTGAAGAACTCTTCAGCACTGAACGAATCCCAAGCTGCAGTTGTTCAAACTTTTGTTGATGAAAAAGGGCACACTATTGATGTACATGAACAAACTTACAAAACTTTTGGCAGAGAAACTTTGGTATAACTAATTGAACACTTTCTAGAAGTGTGATTTTTAGTTACCTTGTTGGTGACTTGTATATTTTGAAATTAGAATTGTAAAAATACGGAAAAAAAATGTTTAAATTGCCAGGTACCAAGTAAATATTTACATGTTTTCGACAATGTACTTTTAGTAGCAAGTTAATATGTTGATATATTGTGAAAAAACAGACGTATGATGCATTTTGTAGATTATATAAGACTTTATGGTACAAAAATCCAATCAAAAATGAATTCAAATTGGCATAAAACAGAATGTTTTATAAACAAAATTAAAAATGAATCATAGGAATACGAGATTTCTGTATGACTTATAAATGTAAATGGGTTTAATTTTTAAGCATCCGGTTTGAATTCCAAAAAAAAACAACAATCGTTTACCTATCCATGGGTTTAAATTGTAAATTGATGTATTGGGAGTCGCCAAAAGAGGTTGGTATCAAAAACAGTATTTTAAGGACAGAAATAATATTTAAGACTTTGGGAGAATCAGAAAACATTTTAGAAAGTTAAAGATTCAATTCCAAGGAAAATAAAAGCAATTATTTTAATTTGCTCATAACGCATTTAAAGTTTCAACATTTTTTGTACTTAAAGTATACATATATTTATTTAGATTATCACTTGGTTTTCGCTAGGACTCATGGTAAACCTTGGAAGTGATCTTTCTACAAAACATGAAAATTTCATTTTCTATCAAATGTGTTCTCTAAGCTGCGAGGGTCAACTAGTTTTGTTTATTTAGGGTCTGTAGATGTTCCGTTGAATAATTGAACTTCCCACGTAACCATTTTTTGACTGTTTGTTTTTATAAACTTTTTGAAACAATTCTTGATTTTGGGAGACTAGCATCTTTCCAGTTGTACAGATAACAAAATGGCAAATGAGCAACAAATAAACCAAAATAAATATTGTTTTCTGTAATTTCTACCAGGAAATTAATAATTTTGATTTGAGGAAGCTGCTCTTTTGGAGAAAATAAATGTTTGCTTTGAGGTGATGCTTAGGGTAAATGTGAAATAGTATTGTAAAACGAAACTACTCGTAATTGAGACCCGATTACTACTACTGCAACAGGTTTTTATTTTATTTTTGAAAAATTTCTACACTAAAAAGCAGAATTTCTATTTCTGTATTAGAAAACAGACTCAATCAAATCAAATTTTATTCTAGTCTAGCATCCGAAATTAAATATCTCAAGCAAATTAAACATAAAACAAAATCATTTTCGACAATATATGCTTCTGAAAAAATGTAATGCTTCATTTTATTTGCTAAGTTGAGCAAACAGGGACCGGAACTTTTGCTCTGTGTCAGTGTTATATTGAGTGTTCATGACAGCTAAAAAACGTTAAATCGAAGCAGTACTTTAATCACTCAATATGGTCAGAACTAAATTTGATTAGGTCAGAAAAATTTTCATTAAAAAAAACTTGGATTTTAAAGTATACCGGGGAGTTTTATATGCTTCGCTGGTTTCGATCGAATTAATCTATTATTTAAACTCTATATAAATCATCAAACGTTAACAAAATACTCTGCGTATATCGCCAAATGGTATCGAAAAATCAGAACAACTGGTTTAGTTTCAAGTACATTTCTCCATTTGACAGTGTAATTTTGCTTTTCATCTTTCTTATTTTATTGTCATAAAATTAAAGTACTTTTAAACAAATTTTTTTTATTAGATATTGACAAGCGTAAGTGTCACAGTAGAAAATATGGCAAAATAAAATAAAACTGATCAAAAATTAACTTGTTTGTACAAGAAAAAGTTGTTATAATTTTTAATCAAGTAAAATCTCATGGTTCTCAAGGAATAAGTATACATAGTATTTTCTATTGATAAGTACAACATAAAATAACTTTTGGAACCCTAATACAACAACAGAATATGATGAAAAATTATTTCTTTAATAATTAAATAATATATTATGCAATCCTTTATGTGCCATATGTGATGTAAGTATAATTTCAAAGTTGGACAACTTTAGTTTAAATGCAAAATTATTATTAATACGTAATGTATGCAAGTAGGTTAAGTTCTGTTACGAAACGTTTTGTTCAGAATAAATAATTTTATATTATATCGTAAAATATCAAAAATGTCTTATAAATGATAAATTATGTTCAATTTATAAGTCAATTCAATTGAAACTAAAAAAAAGTTTTATTACTTTGAAACTAAACTGTTGATCATGTAATTAACTCATCGGAAGTTAAGTTTATATAACGTTTATAATGCACAGGAGGAGTGAAAGTAAAGTTTGTTTCAGGTAAATAATTACTTTTTTTTGATGTTGTATAACGAGTTGTAATGAAAGATACATGTAAAACTAAATTTCATAAATGAATTTTTTATTTCATTTAAGTTCTTTGATAAAAGTTTATAAACGATTTGAGTCATTTGTGTTTAGAACACAAAAATGAACGACGAATTTATTACTGAATTTGTGTTTTGATCACTTTATTCGAATTTAAGATACTTCTATATCTGACGATGAAAAATGAATTTTGCTCAAGTCCATACCACAATACCCCCTTTCACGATGTTATTAAATGCTATGATCTCCAACCTTTTAAAATTATCATTTTTTGACACGATTCTACGAGTCCAAAGCGTAAGCGTAAGTTCTGCGTAATGAAACACAAATTAGGAAAAATTGCATAAAAACTATATAAGTAAATGTTATAAACAGTTTGACTTCAATTGCCAAGGTGAACATCAAACCTTGTTGTTGTGAGCAAATTTCCTTATGTTTTTATCTCTACTAGAAATGAAACTCGGGACTCCTTAACAATTGCTCCTTTTTATTTTGGTTTTTAGGGGACACTTCCTAAAAGCAATGAAAAATCGTATTTGTTTGGCTTCTTATTAAAATAATCTAAATAGGATACCGAAGAATCATACAAGCTTCATAAATATTGGTGGAGTGTTGTAATAAATGTATAAATATTCGGGCGGGTTTTACCTAAATTTAGGGTAAAAAACTTGCAAATGGCCCATTAATTTCACTAAAAGAGTTTAAAATAAAGTGTATCACTTTCCAACTAAAAAATGAAAACAATAATATTCACGACCACCTTCTACAATATTTTTTTCCAAAATTGGGATTTTGCACTCATTATTAGGCATCTGCTTTTTTCGTTAAAGCAAACGGCGTTGTTGTAAAGTTTAGCAATATAGATACTAGCTCATTTTTTTAGCGTGGAAGGTTTATAACGAAAATTGATAATGTTTTTAAAGCAATTAATTTGTTAAATCCTAAAAAAAACTTCTCAAAGCAGTTTTGTCTTTAAAACTGACATCAAGTATCCCTTAATTTTTACGTACATACTCTTAAAACAATAATCTATAATTTGTATGCAAAAATTGAGACATACTATATAGAAGATCAAAAATGGTTTGTTTACATTGCAAACAATCTGGAATGTATTCGTTATTCTTTGATTTAATATCTTTTATTTTTAAGCTGACGTAGTAAATCTGTGATTCGTGTTTTAGTGTTCAAATTGCGTCAGATGCTTGAACATATAGACATTCAAAATACTCTATTCATTTTATTTTTTCATCTTAAATTGTTGTGCGTGTATCACAATATTTTACGAAGTGGTTTAAAAATTATTGGTCTACCGTCATTTTAAAACCTAGTTTGATACTATTTAGTTAGTTACATACACAATGATGTCAACAATGCAAAGTTTACTGATAGTTTGCATTTTCAGCCAGGTATTATACTTATCAAAATGGAGCATTTGCACAAACTTCAATGAGTTGTATTTACATCTACCTTCGTTTCAGTCGACTATTTTTCTAAAACGAAAAAGAAAATTAATTTTACTACCAATTACTGGTTGTAGAAAGCTGATAAGGTTTGTGATGCGGTTGTACTAAATTTAAATGTCCAAAACCAGATGCGTAAAATTTAAAAGGATAATCGATTTAATGCCTACACACATAATGTGCATTTAATTTTTGTGACAGGCATACTAGTCAAATAGTAAATTTATGTAACTTGGCAATCAAAAAATTTTCAACAGCGTTGTACCAATAATGATTTTAGTAGGCGCTCTAAAAAATAAAATGGAAACTAACCATTGAACTACCATAAATATACGTTGGAGAATATTGGAACATAATAATATTCGCAAAAGTATGTAAGCTTGCCTTGCAGTCACTTGCATACAGGGTCAGCTGCAAATCTTTTATATAACTGAACTTGACAAAAGAGAAAGTTAGTGAAAGCAATTTCTACACTTATTCTCAGCACGGTCTCTCTTAACCCCTACGCAACGCAGTTGGGAATCTTCAACAGTTTGCAAAAAATCCATGAACTCAAACAGGATAACGTTCAGTTGCTCTGTAGAAGTGAAACGCTTCACATCTGCCCCTTTTTCCAAGCTACATACATGAAGCTTTAAATACTTTCTCCTCTCAGTTTGCCCCATTTACTGAAGCAATGAAAACAAAATTGTTGTGGTGTTTAATTTTCCATTTTCTTTTAATTTGTTCACCAATACTTTGTCGGCACACCAATTCAAGTATTCCAGAAGTGAAAGAAATCAGACAAAACGCTAAGCGAGTAAACAGATCAGAAGTGAAAGGAGATGTTTCTGATACCATAGAATTTTTTGGAAACAGTTCCGATATTTCAAATAGTTCTGTTCAAGATAATGAACATGAATCCATAAAAAGTGGACATAAAAATTATACACTACTTGCTTCGGTCTTGATAATTTCTTTTCTTACAATACTAGTAAACGCAAGAGTTTTTTATATGGTAACTGTAGAAAAACGACAAAAATCAAGGTAATGAATAAAAACGTACTCCTATCAATCTAGATTAAATTTAATTGACTAAAATCTAAATTCTCATTTTCATGATACAGATCAGTGAACATTTTTGTGGCTCATTTGTCCTCAATCGCAATCGGATTTACTTTTCTATTATTTGTATACGCACTTGAAAAGTCAAACGTTATAAATGTAACGGCACCTGGGTTTTGTGAACTTCTATCATTCTTGCAAAGTATGCAATGTACTTTCTTAGCAAGCTAGTATTTTCTCAAATAAGTATATCAATTATCTGAATTTATCTTAATTTTACGAGGCCCTAAAATTGTTTTTGTTGTTAGATGGATTGTTATGCGTATTTCCACTAAATGCAATGGGCATAATTTATGTTCGAGTTACAAGCCCTACAAGCGCATCTGGGAACGACATCGTTTACCGTGCTGTTATTCTCATGTGGGTGATCGCTTTGATAGCAAGCTTCCCATCAATTTTTATGAGGAGATATACAGAGGATCCGATAACACACCAGGAAAAATGCAAGCAGGTAAATTGGGTATGAAAATTTGTTTTCCTTGGTTAGGATATATTTTGAGACGATCTGAACTATGCGTGTATTTCAAAAATAATAAAGCTTTGATGCTCAAAGCCAAGTAAAGTCAAGTTAACCCAAGTAAACAAATTTTCTAGATTCCTCTCTTTGACTCATTTGAGCTGACTTTGTGCTACGAAGTGTTTCGATTCTTCACCTTTCATCTTCTGGAATGCTTTTATATGGCTTTTGGTAAGTTAGATGTTCAATATATGTCCATCCAATGTGAAAAATTGCGAATACTTATTGATTATCTTATACGAAATATTTCAGCGTTGTTCCAAATACGTTCCAAAATTCGATATCTCTACATCTTGAAGGTAAACTATATTGTGTTATAATTCTAAGAATTGTTTGTAGATTTTGCGAAGTATTCTAAAAGTACGCGTATTATTAAATTTCATAGCCTATTCCAAACGACAGATTGAAAAAGAAAGTACAACGTATTCGTTATGTATACGTACACTCTGTCATCTTTATCCTGGTTTGGCTTCCTACTGGAGTTGCAATTGGAATTTATAAGGTACTTTGTAGGAAATGGGTTGTGGATTTGTCACTCAAACAGTACCTCATTCCAGTAATTATCCTTAGTACATCTTTATATATTTTGAGTCCATTGATATATCTGATGTTACATGAAAATATGTCAGAAGTGAATTTTTGGGAGTTTTCAATATGCCGTAAAAACAGAAGCGCAATTCAGCAGATCGAAGACAAAAATAATGATGGGAGCAAAATTAACAAATATTGCAAAAATGAACATAACCAATTGCAGATCAAAAACACAAATCCGAAAGTAAATGTAAGAAAGAATAAGTTGTGTGAAACTACAGAAATGAGTCGAATTTCGACTGTTGGTGCTACTAGCCAAATGTCTGGATTGAAAAAACCTCCAAATGTGAGAATTGAAGAACAAAAGTCTGGATCATCGGACTCACTAGTAGAGCACCATGAGATTAGCAGAGAGCCAAAAACAAGAAGTTTTGAAGTAGATATTGTTTCCATGCCCGAAGCAGAATCAGAGGAACTATAGAAAGGAAATCATTGTTTACTTTTTACGAGAAAGAAATATTTTTGTGACCTGAATGTTGTAAGTACCAGTACCTAAAACCTGGCATATGTAAAAAACGATATCCGATAATATTTTCATGGAATATAGAATCAATATATTTTGTAGTTGTTGGATTGTTGGAAACTTTTAGTTGAGAACAAATACTACAAACTAATATAAGTCTTTATTTTCTTCGCCATGCTCGCGGTTACAATACTGAAATAGGTTTTTGCCATGAGAAATTTAATAACGACCCATATGCGAGTTTATAGAGCAGGCTAGCAAAATATATTTCTGTTATATTGTTGTGTGGTGGATTTAACGTTAGTCAGTTTTGTTATTAAAGATAGTATTATTACCAACAATTGTTAATATTACAATAGCGACATTATTATATATTCTTTATAGAACAGAACCAACGATATACCACTGTCAAAAAATAGTGGATTAAATGTATCATCTACAAATCAGAGTTTTCGCATTGTTTTTGGTTAATTATAATGGATTACTTCAATTTTGAGCACTTACGGAGCGTTTTTTACTGGTACATATATCATACATTTTCACATCTCATCATTACTGTTGTATACATAATTTACATAGAGGTTTATCACTCTTATTAACATATTTATTATCTAATTACATTCGATTCGTAGCTCCAGGCGGAATTACTGGCTGTAAAGAATTTGTAACACTTTAGACAAACAGAACTAGTGAACGTTTTTTGATGTGGATGTGAACAACTTTTTAGTGCACAAGAAAAAAAGTATTTTTTTTAAACAAGGTAAGTTTAGAAAGAACGTGGTTTCGTTGATTTAAAAATCTACGTTGTAGCAGAACTTTAAAAGAAGTTTAAACTTACCTAATTTGTTCCGTTGAGTTTTCCATTTGAAAAGAAATGATGGGTTTTGAATTTCGCAACATTGGAGATTATTGAAGTTTGCTTTCTCGTATTTTAAATCAGTTATCGTTCCACAAATAAAAACTGCAAATTAATATGTGGTAAGAATAAGAAAATGGATTTTTTTCTTTTTCTTGTCAACACGTATTCAAGAACCTTGGATATATGTTATGTAACTGTAACCTGTAACGTCTGGAGATTTTCAGCAACCGGGCATCTCATAAAGCTAAAAGACAAATGACATCAAGTCCTGCGTTTTTACTTCGCAAAATACGGTATTTCAGAATTGGTTTCTTGAATATTATAATATATTGATATTGATTATTGAATCAGTTTCCTATAACAGTACAACTTAAGTAGTGTGTGCATTTACATTACCTTATCCATAATATCTTGCATTGTACCAGAATATGAGTCTTACGAAGTGCAGAATCATGCTTGTTGTTGTTCGTTTAAAAAATGATTTTTTACATTGAGGTAGTTTTTTAAATCGTACTAGAGATATCTCAAGTATAACATACGTTACACAAATTCGTTACTATTTCTAGCAAAATTTGTTTATTTTTCAAGCATATTCTGAACAATATTGTGTGGAATAATACACATGAACGTTAGTCGCTTCGGATGAAATTCTTCCATAACGTAATTTTTGTCATCATATCTCTTTTAAGTAAATAGCGATAACCAAAGTTTACTTGTGTAAAAGTTCCATTTTACAAAAATAACTCGGAACGACAACAAATTGCGTTTTAAATTTTAAAATGATCTTCTAACAAACTAAATATTTCATTTGATCTACATAGTGAAACATAGTTTTTAGTTTAAAAGGTTTTGTCGTATTCCACTGGAACGAATATGATGTCAAAGGACATTATTTTTGGATAAACAGGCTGCTTCTCAATTATTTCTTTCCTAACGAGGCATGTGCCCCAACGAAAACCCTCAGAATTGCTTGTTATTTTGCCAATAGTTAGCTACTAATATAAGATAATTATTGCCCAAACCATTGGCCTCCATTGCACTTTCTCTTGAGTAACATATCTTTAAAGTTTTTGTCTTTAGATGAATAATGTACCCGTATGCTTGGACATGTAGTTTTGCAGACACAAAATTGGCTCCTATTATTGTGTAATCATTTTAATAAACTTTGAATATGAAATATTTTTAGTTTATCTTAAAATTCTTTAAGATCATCATATCTGATGGAATTTTAATCTCAAAGCAAAATTTCAGAATCAGCGCTAAACATTGTAGCTTTGAAAACTGAATTGGCGGAAAACGGAATCTATATTTTGCCATAGTAAAAGCATCTAATAACCTTAAAATTGACATAAATATTTTTAGTCATAAAATGTTATGAAAAAATAATACAGAAGCCCATTACAGAGATAGTAAACTCTAATAACTAGTCAAACGGTGAAACCATTCATCTTAAGGCAAAAACTTTAAAGTTGTGCTATTCAGCAGAAAGAGGCCATGGAAGCCAATGATTTGGGCAATAATTATCTTATATTGGTACCTAACTATTGCCAAAATACCAAGCAATTCTGAGGGTTCACGTTGGGGTACATGCCTCGTAAGTAAGACCATCCTAGCATATATAGACACGATTTTTTTGTATTTCCTTTGGAGTTTTTCCATGGCTTCAGCTTAGTATGATTGTAGTTTTAGTGTCATAATATCATGAATCCTTTTAAGCACTCAACTGTTCAGCTGTTTTTGACTTTAGTTTTTTTTAGCTTCGTTCCATTAATGTTGCAGCATACTTTATCGCTACATTCAAAAGTTTTATTACAAGTACTTCAAGTGCAAGCCCTTTTCTAAAATCTACGCCGTTCAAAGCCTATTCAATGTGCTGTAGACAACCCATTCATCGTAAAGGAATAAAAAGGTACGACGTACTTAGTAATGCTTTTTGCACTCACTGTTTTCCAATTTATGCTTGCTTTATAACTAGATATACAGTCCGTAAAGATTATTGTAGTCATGACCTGACCCTGAGTATAAAGAAGATAAATTTTCATTGATCAGCTCGACAAATCCATGGTTATTTCAAGTCCATTGATTTTTTATTCACGAAAAGGTACATGTCAGATGTAAATGCCTGAAACATTCTAGTATGCTGTAAAAAGAAACTTCAAAATACTGATGACCGAAACACAAATAATAAAACCGGATATGAAACCATTCATCTATGAAAAGGATTTCGTAAAGAGGTGCAGACATGGGGAATATAAAGTTGGTGTTTGTATTTAAGTTGCCTTTTGAAAACAGAAACTTAGGCTCAATTTACTATAATGTATAAAAACGAAGACCCTGATTGTGAACCTAAAAGAAGAATTGAAAGCGAATCAAGCAAATACGACAAATAGCAAAATGAATCAGCGTTTATTTATTTACAGTTTGAAAAGACAATGAATAATAATTAATGAATGAGAATCAAATCTATAAATTTTGGTACTCTTATTTTAAAATCAAAGGAGTAACGTTAGTAAAATTTGTGTTTACTTTCATATATTATTTTGTAAAAGACAGAAATAACGTTACAGAAGTGAAGTTCGTCAACTTTTTGCAACTAATTTGGTACAGAAATCTTGAGAATATAGCTATGTTAGTCATATCTATCTATGAATCTTTTAAAATACATGTGCGAACATGTATTTGATATTATATGTGAATATGCTGTTAATTAAAATTTTAATTGCAGTGGTTTTTGAGACACTTCGTCATTTTAACTCTAATATTCAACAATTTGCTTACAAAATATTTTTTATACATCAAACCCATACATTCTAGGAAGCAGTGTATTTATATATGCTTCTAATTAAAATAATGCAAATATTATGACAAAAACATCAAACGGTTCTCAGAAAAAAGTTTTTGATAGTATTTTTAGTAAACAATTTTCAATGCTGACTTATAAATATTCATAAGAAAAAGATTTAATTGCGGTGTTTGTAGATAATGTTAGTAAACTGCACAAATATTTCAGTATTTTCTATAAAAAATATCCAAATAAAGGATACCACTATTAGATTGAAAACTAATGCATGATAATTCATTGTAGATTGAATTCATTTAAAACCAAATAAGATTTAGTAGAGCAATTTCATTAAACGATGTGCTACAACGAATTAAACAAAATTACTTATAAATAATTTGTATTGCGAAAAGACCCAACTTTACTTTATCCCTTTTTGAGCTTAACTAAGAATTCTCTGTTAACTCAAGCTTTAAATCTTGTATAAGTGTAAGACAAATGCCAAATTGTTGGCAAAACGCTCTAATAATAAACGCATCAAAAGTAGTAGTCCCAAATATTTTGGCAGTCAATTATGCTCATGAATATGCCGAGGTCCAACTTTGATTTTGAATTATCTGAATAAATTAATTTGATTGCAAATGAGTATTTGAGTTTATACATCTTTGTTATTGCATGGACGGACCAAGACATTGATTTTAGTGATGTTAAAAGAAAATAACTATCCAGAGTCAGAAGGGGCTCTCATTAAATATTCCAACCAATGTTGCATTATAACATTATGCAATGAAACAAACTATTGAAAGTGTTTAACTTGCATTAGCATTACAATTGCTTTGCACAAAGTCAACTGGAGAACCATTAAAAGACACTCAACGGGTTTAGGAAGAAAGTCAATAAAACCATGGGCTATCTGAAATAAATACTTGTATCTATGTATTACAATCTCCACAGGCTCGCGCATTAGTACCCATTTTAGCTACGCGAAGAAAACCATGATCTAAAACAAGAAATCGTTCAGTAGCTCAGGAGAAGTAGAACGACTCGCATCTAAAGCCACACAAATCCTTGGGAAACTTTCACATCTCATTCCGCCCCATTTAGAGTGACAATGAAGGCCAAAGCTGTATCGTGCGTAACTTTCTTTGTGCTGATTATATGCTCATCTTGACTTTGTATACGCACGAATTCAAGTAAATTCAAAGAAATCAGACCATAAACTGTACACTCTAAAAATATGCAATAACTTGTATACTACTTTGTATGTATCTGTTAAGAATCAAGATAAAAAAATTTCCGTTGTTTGCCCTTGACAATTTCTTTTCTTATGGTATTATTCAACATGAAAGTTTTTTTTTGCATGGACACTGCCAAAAAACGAGATAAATCCCATTACAAACTCATTCACGACATTCTTTGTAATTGAATAGAAATCAAGCAGGCCAGAACGTCAACCTCTGTTTACAGACTACTAGAATGTTCAACATTTTACGCGTCATTTGTCTTCAATTTCAATCGGATTCCCACTTCTTTTATTCGTATACACATTAGCAAAGTCTATTACATTCCATTTTCGGTTCTCCTGTACGACGCATAACAGCTATTTGCATACATACCTAAGGTTACAAGCCAGTTTGAACGCGTTGGCGGTGTAGCTACTAAATAATTCGTAGTAAAGGAGGTTCAAAAGTGGTGTAGTAAGCTTAATGGCACTTAAACGTCGAAAGCTCCATTTGTTTCTACGCTGTAAGCGAAACTCGCTTTAATACTATCCTGCATGAAGTTTTATTAGAAAAAAGTTGTTATTTGTGTATGGTGAAATAATTTTTTGTTTTTTTTGAATGCAGTAGCGATAAATGTTGTAAGCTCCATCATTAAGTATTTATATATCTTTATTTTCGGTTTTATTGGTCCTATGTGGCTAATCGCTTTGATTGGAAGCTTCTTGTTAATTTTAATAGGAAATATTGTTACCAGATAAATTGGTAATTTTACACCGGTTCTTTTTTAATGCATTTCGTAGGATCTTCATGGCTGTCTCGATTAATTCCCATAGCCTTATGCTATGTGGAGTAAAAATTTCAATTGTTCATCAATTTCATGAAAATTGGCCCGAGCACGATATGCTTTTTGGTTTGAAAACATATTGGACTGGATTTCTGTTATGTTGGTTTTTTACAAAAACTGAAACATTTTTAAATATTGTGAAAAATATAAACGTCCAATGACTAATGATCGTCATAAAACCAATAATAAATTATCTAGTGCTTTATTTAACTATACAACAACACTAAAAACACTCAATCAATATCAACAGTAGTATTTAGAATCAAATGACTTTTACTCTGCAATTTGTCGGTTTAAAATTGGATGTATAAACAAAGCTACACAATTGATTCTGGAGACAAAGGAACATTTCATGGAACGTTTTTGCAAAAGGAGAACAAGGAAAAACTTAAAGAGTAACCAGAACGAGTTCTCCGAGCTTCCACCGATGTCACTAGCATTAAGTCCTGAAATTTACGGATGAGACAGCGTGGAAGCTTTCTCTAGAATAGTATGCATAACAATAGTACTCCATATAGTGATTCTGGTTAGTTTTGGGAAATATAGTATGTAAATACTGAGGTGTTGCCTAAAGATAGTTTATCAAGATTAATTTAGAAAAAAATATATTTTAAACAGTGTAATTTTTGAAAGACAACATGCTAGTCTACCAAATCAAAATAATGTAGTAAAGAATATTATTAGATATTAATTACAATTATTTTAATGCATAAAAAATAGATTTTATGTTCAATTAAGGTTTAAGCTTATTGTTAACGAAACGTAATCTATGTTTGAAACAATTAGCTTGCAAGCCAGAAGTTATACTACCGTAAAAAAGAATGTAAATAAAAGTTGATGAAAGAAAAACACAAACACGCTTTCAAGTACCAAACCAAAAAATCCATGCCATAGAGTTCGGCATGAATCAACTGGTGTTAAATTTATAACAGCTATTTGCCAAAATGTTTGTAGTTTGTTTTCTCTATTATCAGCAGTTCAAGTTTAATGACTTTCAGCTCATACAAAGACAACCACAACAAATGCTCTTGTTTGAGGATCATGTACTTTTAGACGTATAAACTGCGGTGTCCTTGACGGGTCTATCAAAGATATTCTAATTAAACTCTTCTAAAAGTGCGAGTTATTCTAAATATAAATAGTCTAAAAAAATTAGTCTAACAGAAAGGTGAAATATTCTAAATATAAATCTTCTAAAAGTTAGTCTAAAATGAACATGCAAAGTATTCTAAATTGAAAAAAAAAAATTCTTTTAAAAATTAAGCTGCATGATATGTCATTCAAATTAGTCAAAAACATTTGTAGACTAAAATTAGATACATATTTAATCTTGAAAATTTGTGCACCTAAAAACCTATTTTTAATTGTATTGTAAGCGTGTATGCTTAAAGTGCTTACACTTTGTCGTTTACAACGGGTTTTAATTGAGGACTTCGTTTTTCGGAATAAACCTAAAAAATTGATTTATATGATCGAAGTGATCAAATGTTGAATTTTGTAACTTTTCAAGTGGAAAGATGCTTCGATAATGTGTCTTGTACTTACAAAAAGGAATTAACGTTTGTACAGTGTAACTATATGCTATTCATGTATCACAGTTTATAACATTTTTTTTAGTTTAGAATATTTCTCGCTTAGAACTTTTCTCATTTAGACTATTTCAA
>JAQIWN010001537.1:0-20023 GCA_034699025.1 Entomobrya cf. arborea Gr-Col-00668
AGTTGTAAAGTACAAACTAAACTAATGTGACGACGACAATGTATATACAAGTGCAGGAGCATCGAACAGAGAGAGAGAACTAAACTAAGCAGCCCTTAACATTAACCAGCCTTTTTTTCTTCTCTGCCGAATTGACAAAGGCTTTCGTCTCCACCACCATAACCAAACCAAACACATAAACTATACTACGACGACTACCTATGATACAAAACTGATGGCAGCGGTGGTGGTGGTGGTAGAGCACTTTTCATTCTATTTTTTATTCAGTTAGTTTTCCCGTATTATTACATATGCCTTGCCTTGCTCACACATTCATTCAGTTTATTCACTCTTATATTATGGGCTCAATTTAAGGCATATTATTTTCAATGCTCGTATTGCACTATTATATTATGTTGTGGATTGGATGTGTGCGTGAGAGAGAGAGAGAGAGAGAATCGCCCGTGTATGTTATACGTATACATATCATTATTGCTATTATTTTATACACAAGTTTATGCTCTGCGCTCTGGCTTTCCACTCGCACACACTCAGATATTTTACTATTACTTCTATTACTAGCCATTACATTAGGAATAATATACAACCTTTTTGCTTTGTGTCTTTACACACACCAAAAAACTTGCTTTTGCTGTTCAAACTCAAATAAACTTCTTTACGAAGAACAAAATACACACACGCTTGTCTCCTCGTAAAGCATGCTTTTGATATTGCATTGCATCTGCCATGAGATTTTGAGTTTGTGTGTTTTATATACAAAAAAGCAAGTAGTCTAGCTGGATGGTGATCCTTTTTTGGGGCCATTATTATCACCAACACCATAAACTACTGTTCGTCTTACCACCACCACAACTCACTTCTGTAAAAGACGTTACCTCATCATCATCATTTTAAGAGAGAGAGAGTAGAGGCAAAGCCAAGGCACTATTATAATCTTAGCCACACATTACCTTCAATTATTCCTCTTACCTTTTCCTAGACAGACACAATAACAAGTAGCACAGTACCATCATCGTCGTTTACCTTCTCGGACACATTTTTTTTATTTCGAACATTGCGTCATATAGTAAATATTGCATGCTTGCACACTAAGTGTGTACCGGCCTCTTATTAAAACAGGGATTGTCCCCCTAATCTGAGCCAAATATAAGCATATTCTAAAAAACTTCAATCAGAAAAAAAGAGCACAGGAAAGATAACCCAGCGAGCTATTCTCTTTAGTTGTATTATTGTCATCCTCTCACACCGTCATCACATCACCATACAGGGCAAGTTGTGCCACTGTCCTTTTCTAAACTCCAACTTAATAGGAAAAAGATCCAATACTACTTGCATGTCACACTTTTCCTCTCAAATCCGACTTGACCGTTGTCAAATCACTGTACCCTTACTTTGACTGCTATTGTCGAGATTGAAAAGTTTTCATCCTAATCCCAACCCTCTTTATTCATCCTCTCACTTCAGTTTAAACCTTAAAACTTTTCTTTTCGTTTTTTCATTGAATCCATCACAATTATCAGCTCGTGAACAAGCAAAGAGATAGAGATAAATAAATTTACTTTGGATTTTGCATTGAAAAAAAGAAAGATAGAAAAATAGAGCAAAGAAAGGAAAAGAAGCAGTACAAACGCCAAAGTCGATTTCATTCTTTGAAACAAAGGCACACACATCATACACACACGGAGTTTTATCCCATTATCTTCTACAAAGGAATGAGAGAAAGGCATCAAATTGCATTCTCGTGTCAACCTTTTTTTCATCCGGTGAAGTACAGCATCAGCTGCTGAACAGAGAGCAAGAAAACCAAGGAAAGAAGAAAAGCTCATCCTGCTTGGAACTGAAAATCATATTGTTTGGCTGTGGGTGACTCAAGCTTGTTGATATTTATGTGTACGAAATAACTGTGATCTCTGTGTGCATGTAGGAAGAAAAAAAAAGTTTCAGTTTGCCTCAGTAAAAGTAACAACTGTCAAAGAAGTTGGTGAACAATATGGAACATGTGAAAAGTATAAAGAATTACATGTTATGTGAACTGGTGAATGTTAAGTCAGCGGTATCAGCATTTTATGCATGCACGTTCCTTTGAATGAATAATTCAAAGAGAGAAAGATAACTTTTCTGTACGACAGTCAATACATAAAATTTTATTGTCAAGAAACTCTTCAAAAAAATCAGCCAGGCAGTCCACAGACTAGCTAAAAGGTAAGCTGAACCAAAATGATATTTTTTTACTTTATCTTTAGTATTTTGCACCGCATATTATTTATACTTGGATCGCGGCTCCTGACTTATCATATATTTTGCCGATTCATCAAATTTACGCTCATTCATATTAAGACTTTTTTCAAACACAAAAATTGGTTTCATAAAAATTTGTGCAAATTTCCTTTTCAAATATAAGCATAATATGATATTTATCTTTGCTTAGCTTTCTCTCAGGTATATGTATATTCCTTCTTGCAAAAATAGCTTGTTCAGGGTCTTTTAAAAGGCACATGGTTATAAAAGTACGGCAAACATGTGTCGTCTTAATATAAGGCATCATACATTGCGTATTACATTCTAATACAAACATGAGAAAAAATCGTGGTAGCAAGCTAAGTTAGAAAAAAGAAAAAAGGGCCACGCGAAAACTTATGTGAAAAGTTAAAGTTATGGCTGCTGATAATTCCTGTTGAGTATTTTTATGTACTGTGTAGTTGTGCCCTATGGTCCCGTAACATGATCCTCTTCTTGTTCGTGCGAGAGAGGAAAGAGAGCAACAAAAGGGAGTATATAAAATTTGTTGTGATCCGGCCATGGCGGTCGGTGGTTGTAGAGCAAAAGCAACAGCCACAAAATGGTACGGTGCTTGAGGTTTCCAAAAAGCGTACTAAAAACAAGTGTGCAGGCGAGAAACGAGGCACTTTAGTACATTTTTCGGTTGTAGAATAAATACTGCAAAGGAAAAGTAGGGAAGAGAAAGCACTTTTAAGGTTAAAAAACAAGGTATTATGTACTTATGTTTAGTTGAAAGTAAAGTAGGAAAAATTAGAAAGGAGAAAAATGTCCCACATTTTTCATGGACTGTTGTAGAAGGATGTACTGTATCAAAAGAAGTGTCTTTTATATAAATGCAAAGAGCTTTTCCCTGTCCTGCTCTTTAGGCTAATTTAGAAAATCAAAGCACGATTCTATACAGATTTTATCGCGGTGAAGAAACAAAGCTTTATGTAAGAGAAGTTATGACGAGAAAATGAACCAACTGACAAGACAGAAATTTATGAGTCTGAGATTAACAGTTGCGCACATGCATATTAGCTTTTTTATCTTGATCATCATCAAAACCAATTTTCACTGTAATAAAGCAAACTTGAAAGAGGAATATATTCAAGGGACAGTTTCTTTCATAAATGGGGAGACATGGAAAATTGTCTTTCACAACAATAATACTATTAACTAGACGCTAGGTTCTTTGAATTTCCTTCACGAATATAAACGTATAAAGTACAGAATTATGATATAGCCCAGGGTCATCCGAGATCACATAAAACATAGTATGCATACGCTTTATCAAGTTTGTCCAACAGTAGCCCGTTCATTGAAGGTTTCTTCCCTTGGTCATGGTCGTAATGATCATAATAATTAATATTTTGTCTGACACATTAAAGCTCATGCACTCTAGTCCAAAACTACCTTCAAAATCCATGCCATATCCCACGAAGCGAACGTCAACGTAATATAAATTCAAGTAGCAGTTTTGCGTAATAAACGACGGAGCATCAAGAGATAAAAGATTACGTGTGAATAATGAACAGATACTCCCTTTGCGGTGGTTTTAGAATGGCTAAACAAATGACGCTTTCTTTAAACAATACAAACTCAAAAGCAGATCACCGACGCTATAAAATCTATTGTACGGTCTCAAGTAAAATAACAATTTGATGATTCCTTCTCATTTGTGATGCTGGAATGAATTATCGTTATTTTTCAATAATACAATATAACAATACATATTTTGTCGCAATTTACGAATCATCTTTGACTTAAGAGACCTGACAAACTGATTGAATTACGTCATATTATTGAACAGCTTTCGTTGTCTCGAATTTCACATCAACATCTCTCAAATTACTGTCACTCGAGAGATACTTGCTGACACGAAATGAACTGTTCCAAGAAGAGTTTTAGGCAAATAACATAACTTTTAAAACAACAGGGAAGAATAATAAGTTATGTATCGTGTTTAGAACTTTGTGACGCCAAAAGTGCAGGACAAACATGTACCTAAAACAACAGAATAACTGATAATTTTTGAGATGGCCAGGACGACAACATCATTTCAGCGATTATGATGGAATGTCACATATGCATGTAACCCATCTACTATAAATAAGTGATACTGTTATTATATTTCACCTCTGACAACCCATTTTAAGCTTTAAGTTAATAGATATATTAGCCAAATAATCTGGAAAATACTACTTGACTGTAGCTGCAAAAATTTAAATCTTTTAATGACATTTTTTTCTCTGAAACAATTTGTAAATGATCTTGAATGTAATTGTCTATTTTTGCAACATAGTCAACTTTTTTTGAGATTACAAGAAAGGGTTGGAAAAACACAGTAAACATATTTACCTATCTGAATTCATACGATTTTTTTCCTGCTTGGTATGTAAATGAAACGGAACAGAAAACTGTTGTATGTTCATTCACTTACTCAAGATAAGTTATCAACTCAGGTCATAATTCCATTGTATGTAACTTATGATTTTTCTGAGGATTTATGAGCCCATCGGTACAATTGTTCATTGGCGTAGTTGGGTCATACTACGCAACTTAATATAGATCTTTGTTTAGTCTACGAAATCTTGCTCAGTCGCTACTTTTCCTACCATATTGCTTTGCTGACACGTTTTTGTGCATGCGTAAGTAACTAAATTTGCATTTAAAAGTCGTGTACAACTCTACTGACATTTCCTTTGCTTAAAAATGCGTTATTGCAAAATGCAGCATGAATCTGTTTTTGATGATAAATAGAGAAACAGGAATCCCCATTCTAGAGTGCTCGAAACATGATGACAAAATGATCAAGTGTTTCTTACAATGTAAAGCATTGCTTGTGAACAATGCCGCAACACGAGGTCTATATTTTTACTTCAAAGTTGAAATCTCACCAGTCTACTTCGCAAAAGCAAAGGGCTAGTGACAACAGATAATTTTTAAAAGTATACATGTCTGAGTGAGTACAGACACACGGGTAGAGTAAAATTTTAAAAAACCCCGACAACTTTCAAACTGGCATGAAAAACAGACTCAACTGTTTAAATCAGCGTGGGTTTGTCGTTTGTAAAATATTGTTTTCTTCTAATCAGTGAGAAAACTTTTTAAATGAATACAACACATATAAATATGTGTAGAAAAAAATATGAATGATGAATCATCTTTAATATAACACACAAGCGACAAGCAAAATACCAGCATGAAAACATGGATAAAAAAGTAAAAGCATACAGAAAATTTGGGAGTTGTATAAAAATGTTTAATATTTTTAACTTTCATTTAGGATATAACATTGTACAAACGTATTTTTTTCAGTTTACTTACATATGTACATATGTGCATTTTCGTAACTGACTAACAATCCAATAGACTGTAAAAGGAACAACAAGCAAGAGCGAACCAAAACCGTACAAGATTGCGCAGAGTCAACTTTTGATTTATGATCATAATTCATTCTATTATAATTGGGGTTTTTCTAGATATTTATCATTAAAAAAGTTGAGTTGTCTCGGTTTAATTTTGATGGATTAGCTTGCTTGTTCTCTTGAAGCATCAAGTCGTCTGACGACAACGAATGTTTCGGGAGAGAAACGTACAGCTGAAAAAATGTATTCATAGTCATAACTTTATATGCATTCAATCTGTAAGTTTTATATGTTAACGAGTAGAAAACCAATGAGAAAATAATAATATATACTTCGGTTACTATTCATAAAGTCAAATCATATTTTAGAATTTCTGCCTGCACTTTATACTGCTGGTATGCAGTGATAAATTATGGAGTGTTTCATTTAGGTCCAATAAAGAATTATATTAGGAAATTTACCTAACTAGTTTCATACAACATAAAAACACTTGACAAATTTGCAATATATAAATGGTTTACATATATTATCGATCTTCTTATGCTGCCAAATTATAATGCAATCATATCATATTCATATTCCTAAGTACCTCGTATTACGTACGTAACGTAAGTTATTGTCTGCTTTATATGTTATGAATGTAATTACTGTAGTGGCTAATTTCTCAAAAATAACAATGATAATTATCCTCCTTTACTTAAAAGGAAAGCATTCATGAGCTAATATAGCACGACATGGGTTAATATATTTATGCTACGGTAAAACTTCCATATTTAAGTAAAGTAATGGAAAAAACCAATAAATCTGCACAAGGACAACATGATACATTAGGAGGGAAGAAGTGTGCTCCATATGAAAATAAAATCACCTTTGTCTTATTATCCTTTTGAAGATGATCCTCCTTCTATTAGCCCTCCTCAGAAGTTATTTGGTTAAATATAATCGCAATATAATTTATTATTTTTGTCTGAAAGTCTTAAAAGTATATTTCACGCTGTAGTTTACAAAATGTCAAAAGAAGCACGTGGCTATTTGATCTTGAGTTGAGTTTTTCACCCTCTTTAATTGGAAAAACAATAAATTGAGAACTGCCATACGAGTATTTTTACTGCATTATTTTAAATAGAACGAGAGTATTTCCAAAGTGCTGTTGTTGTAATTGCATTTTCTTAAATAGTCCGTAGTTCTTTTTTACAGTTGTAAGTAGATTTTTCGTCCTTTCCCCATACATCTTCTAAAAGTGTTAAAAATAAATTGTGGCCCTGATGAATGAATTTAGAGTTAATAAATGCTTGTGTGGTAGTTGTAGGGGTAGCAAGTGACGTAGTGGGTTTGTCTTAAGACAAATAGTGCATTACTATTTTTACACTTATGAACGCCACACCGACACCCTACAATTTCTCTTTTTCCCCTTTTAAAACAGTGGAACTGAATGAGAGAACTTTTTTCCATCCCCAAATACAACTCGACTAGAAGATCATGCATGCGGAACGTTTGAAAATAATAATTTGTTTTGTTATTTTATTTTTACATGAACAGTCATATAATATGTGACTTTGGTGGTGGTATTACCTACTCGAGAACTTATTGCCATTTAAAGGATTAATGCTACTGTGAATATCATACATACATCTTACATTATATGTATTACATGTAGTTTGCTTGTATCATTCACGTGTTATTTTTTGAACAGCAATTGAAAATGTCTCATAACTTATTCTGTGCTTTTTCGGTAAAACGTTGTTGTTGTTATTACTGTCACTGGTTAACTTCTCCAGATTTTTATTACCGCTCATATACTCCTTTTTCTAACAACTTTCATTGAAAAGTTACGAATTTTATGATGAAGAGAAGTTTAAAATTGATCTTGTAAAAAATACAGTAGACGACAAGATACAAAAATTCGTGCGTATTTTATTATTTAAAAAACTTTTTTTTCTGGATCATTATATAATTAGTTTTTTTGTAAGTTCAATGCATTGCATTTTTTTACTACAAAACAGCAATATAATATTGCAAGTATCTAAAGGAAAATAATTGTTTAATCTTGGTCGAAAATGTAATAGAGCAAGGAACTATGATTTCACTTGAAATTGTTTTGCATAAAGTTGGATCATGTAGATACAAGCAATGTTTTCATCGGTCCCTGTCTGCCAATTGGCAGTCACGGATTTCAATAGTACTAGTGATGTACGTACATCATTCAAAGGGAATAGCAAAATTAGATAATAGTACAGGGATGTTATTACCCAAGTCAGATAATTCTAATCCGAATATTCGTGGCAAGTTAAACCATGTTTTCACCCCCTGGATGCCTTGCAATTGTATGTTGCTGACATGGGGCATGCTGCTATATACTCTCTGACTTCATGTCAGGTTTCTCATCGCTCAGATATTTGCCATTTTTCATCTAGGGCAAACTTATGCCACATTCCTTTCTTCTTCATGCAGTGTTACGGAAAGTATTGTAATATGTAATAGTGTTACAAAGCTTTGTTTTGGAAAATGTCAGCGAGACATGAGCTAAAGCTTCCGGAGTTCTTGTACAGAAAGGCTCAAACGTGACATTTATGTCTAGTTTGGTGCTCGCTCTCAGGTCTTTTAAATTGGCTTAACATCATGCGATGTCCGAGTCTACGTCAGTTGAAAGGTGTGAATATACATGTTTTTATATGAAAAAAAAAATGCTCGTGTTTGGTATTTACACAGTTTTATAAATTACTACATGGCTAATATTTATTTCTAGCTTGTTTCAGTAAATGTTCACAGCAAATCCTGTTTCTTAATCTAAAAAATAACAAATAAGGTGGTTTTTAAATCTTTTTTTCAATAAAAATCAACAAAAAGCTAAAACGTTGTTAAAACTTCAACGCAACAGTCCTTAAATCCGGAACAAAATATCCAATCAATGTTCTTATAAATGCATAGTAATTTTTACCATTTTCCCAAAAGCATCAAGCTTTTTGTGCAAAAACGAATAGACTAGAACGGAACATGCTTCATTTTTTTCAACATTTTGTTCAAATTATAAAAAAGAACTTGCTAGAAAAGTGATATCTTTTAAAAACAAAACATTTCTCTAATTTAACAGAAAAAAAATGACCAAGAGAACAAAATAGTTATGTGTAGCAAGTCCAACCGAGACGTGTAATAGGCAGTTGATAAAAATACACACAATTTTACTGTTTTTTCTCTGCCGTCCGCGTCGGTACAAACGAGTACGTGAACATTGTTTCCCTCGTTTCCGTCCCGTTTCCTACTATCAACAAAGTTTATATGCTCATAATCGTAAAACGATTGTGGTGAAGCATATTATCCCATCATCGGCAGCATCACTTACTGTTCTGGTAAAACATACAACTGCACTTCTCATTCCCTTTTTCGAACTTGTCTGTTTGTGTTGGTTTGTTGAAGGAGGCAGCATGCATGGATTAAGTGGTCGTGTAACAAGTGAAAATGGCAAAACTGCTCGTAAAATAATTTTTACGACCCCATAAACCAGGCATTTTGCGTAAACGGCTCTATAATCTACATTTTAACCTTAACATACACACACTTCGTTTACTTTTGCATTTCCCTGCTACACCACTCATTTGTTCACTTTGTAAATGCAGTTTGCAATCTGCAAATAAAAAAATCTGACGAGTAAATAAAGATACAGATAAGCAGTTTGTTTTCGTTTTAGATCAGATCGTCTCAGATTTCACCATGGAAAAAATATTAAGTTGAACCACAGAGTTTTTTTTTGCTGAACCAAATACTCTGAATTTTTATCAATTTCTGTTCATCTTCAAGGTATCATATTGCCCCATTTTAAAGTAGTATTCATTATGCGTTATCATAACTGGCCAAAATAATTTATTACTCAATTGGTCATTCGAAACTGACATGATTAGAAGTTAAATGTCACAAAATGTCACTGAAAGACTAGACTATTTTGCTGTGTAACAGCTGCAGCAAAATTAAAGCTGAAATTATTATGATTCACAGAAGTACATTATCTACAAAAATTCACCAAGCTTGACTTTTGCTCATAATAAAACAATTCAAGTGAATCATGAAACACAAGCAGGCTAAATATTCTTTTATCCAGTAAAGCTTTCTTTCAAGGGATAAAAATATTCAACGAGATACAAAAACCGTCAGAGTTATTTATAATCTGTTGACAAATTTTGCAATCAAAACAGATTTAAGAGAAAAAAGTGAGTAAGGTTAAGATATTCAAAATTGGTGATGATGATACTTCATTGAAAGGATTATAATGACATGACAAGGAGGTCGAAATAAAAGATATTATCCATGCAATAATTTTTACAACTTGTTTTCTTAAACGCATACTTACAAGACATAAAGGCACATAAAATCATGACCAAAATGTCAAAACCCATCCACCTATTTATGACGTTCTTCACTCATCTTTTCCCTTAAAACGGCACGTATGAAATATAAAAACGAGACAAAGTTCAACTATCTAACACCAAGACCACTAATAAAAATCTTTTTTTGCTTTTTATACCGTCAGTACACTTATTTTTTCGTTGTTCCTTATCTTTATCAAATAAAGAAGCTACAAAACAAAATGACCATATAAAAACACACCAAGCCAAGTTGAAAAATGTACACATAACTTACATAATCTTTAGTATTGGCATGTTTATTTCAGTAGAGTTACAGCTTAGAAAAAATATTAAACTTGTCTTTATCTACTTTCTCGATGTTCATCGTCATAAACTTGATAATGATAATCATCCTGTTTAGTTTACATAAATATATCGTTCATGCAATATCAGTTGCTGGTTTAAATAAAATTATTATTGTTTTATGCGTATTAATTTCACCGAGATTTTCTTCATCGTTAAACTGATGTTATTTAGTGATGGTTAGTCTCACAGTCGACTAAAGAGACAAAAGCTTTTATAGTATGCTATTTAGCCGTGTGTAAAGTTCGCGACTTCTTCGCGAGTGCTACTCCTTTTTATTTTGCTCTTCTGACAAGAAACCTGAGAGCATCATAATTTTTTTCTCCTTTTTTAATGAAATTTACATGTAAATGTGTACACATGCAAACTTGTTAATGGAGATGTTATATAAACACATAAAAACACAATACTTAAAGTCAAAAGAGATAATGTAGTTATAAAAACATATAAGCATGCACTTTACAATAAATATTATTATGATATGAAGTATGAGATGATATATATACGTGTACACACTCGCTCTCATACAAAGCACATTGGAATATTAAGGATGCATGTTGAATGCACGTATGTAATTTCGGCGGGCATAAATGTCAACATTAAAGTTTACGATCCAGTATAACCACTTAAATAACTTAATCTTGCAAAAGCCATAGATTATTCTGCGCTATACACACACTACTCTCTACTGCCACCACCACCACTACTCATACAACTCAAATAACACGTTGCTGCTGGTGCTGCTGTGAATGATATACATACAAAAAAGCTGCAATATTCATACATTATTCGTTTTCAACAAGATTGTATTCTAAAAACAAGCCGACCACTTTTTCTTCTTCTAAGAATGGTTTACACACTTGGTATAAAATAACTCATGGCTTCTGCTGCTGAGGAGCTACTCCTGTTGTTTCTTCTTTTTGGGTAGTGGTACTACTCCATCCATCCAGCCAGTATGTTTTTCATCCACTACCATCCAAACTACTACCACTTTTCTACCTCTGAATCTTTTTATGATTATTGAACATCTTTTCTAAAACTTATGAGAAAAGAATCACTAACACGTTTACATTTGAAAAGAATGGAAACAAAAAAAACTTGATAATGATGATGATCATCACTGCATTATCACGAAAAAAAGCAAAATGAGGACCATTTAATGAAATAAAGTAAAAAAGAAAGTATAAAATGTTGAAGTAACTCACTTAAACAAAAGTGGCTCCATGTTGATGTTGAAATTCGGAAAAGCCTGTTGAAATCATTTGGTGGTAGGCTAGTGTTAGTGGTGTCGGTATGCTTGCTGGAAATTTTTCAATTTATTTTTTTGCTTGCTATCTCTTCTCCAATATCTTTATCTTTTTCTTATGATGTTAAAGATAATTACGACCAGTGCTACTGCATGATGACCACTACTTTCAACATTTCAGCAGTACCATGTACCACCACCATCCATGCCACCGCCTCCAGTTTTGCTGTCCCATTTTCATAAACAATCATGTCTTTCTTGATGATGTTGTTGCTCAGGTGGAGGCAGCATGATATGAAGAGTGTGTGTTTTTCTTGTTGTGTACAACACCCAGTGTGTGTATTTACTCTTTCTCAGTCAAACCAGAAGAAAGTTGACTCATAAAACAAGCTTCCTCTTCATAAAACCTATCAAGACAATAAAGAAAATAAACAACCGTCATTGTTTTTAATGTTGATGTGTTACTGTCATTGAAATACACGCATTGATCAGATATATATGTATAATTCTTGTACGTGAAAAATGTGGGATGATGATGGAACATTGAAAGACCAATATAAAATATGCTACTGTTCAGATCAACCCTAAGTTAATATGGTGGATATCGTCCATTTTTACATACTTTCATTCAATTATAAGTTTTAACGATGCTGTTATTCCAGACGTTTTCAATTGAATCTATAAAATTTTATGCGAATGGGTTCCCCTATTAAGGCCCTCGTTAATATTATCTTAACTAGCTGATTAACAGTCATCTTTGAGATGCATATGTAAATTCAAGTGACGTGCTTATACATCTCTGAATGCAATACCCTTTTGGTACAGTGATACCTTTTCGTGTTAATGTAAGAAAAACGATACAAATTCCCATGCCATATATAAAAGAATCTTTGAGTAACTAATTATTTCTGATTCGTAGGATGCATTACAAACAACCTTCAGCAAGCAGCCAATCAGTGAAGATTTAAGAAAAATATCTGTCAAATTGCAGCAGTAGTAAGTACAATATACGATTAAGAAGATAACATATCTTTGTTAGGTAGTTGGTACAAAACACATTTTGTAATCTAAACCTAAATTGTATAATGTAATTGTATAATGAGTCTATAGTTCGTTTATCTTTTCATCAATGTATTTCCCTAAATCGTGTGGGAAAATTTCAGCTTAGATCTTCCTTTTTACATTAAATTATTTTACAATGTATTCGAAAATCGACGTTTTCGATTATTGTGAAAATTAGCGATGGATATTTCAATATCAGCAAATAATTTCAAAATAAATTATTTTAAAATCGATCTTTGCTCACAAGCTTTGCCAATATCAAAACAAGTAGACTTTATACACTTTGGTTTTGATTCATATTTTTATAATCAATATTTTACATTTACACCTGTTTTAGACACCTCATTTATTCACTCTCACTAAACGTATACAACATAATAATATGACGCTATAATTAACTAGTAAAAAAGCTTATGATAGTATTTTATATCAACATACATTCTAAATATATTTTTTTCGTAGAAAAACGAGAGTGAGATGGTCTGATTTTTATCACTACTTAAAATAAAATCAAAAGAAACACTCTTCGCGTTTATATAACAGAGTGTGGCAGAAACACAAGGGGAAGCATCAAAATTGTATTATATGAACCATTTACCAGCAATAATAGCTGCCGTTATTGCGTCTACACTAGGTAAAGTGCCAAAACGGCCGATTAAGAGGACAACGACAAATAAGCATACTGCATTTTATTTGCTAAGTAGTTATATGAGGTAGTCGACCTACAAGCTATTATATGCACAAAAGTTAAGTACAGCCAGACATAGAAAAACACATCCCAAAACATTATCAAGAGGACAAAGTACTGATAGATTGCAGTTTCAATGCGTAAAATTGCGTTTAATAGCAGTAATAATCGGTGCAAAGACCCAGTAAAACGTACAAAACTGTTGTGGATTAGGTCAAGGTTGCTATATTTCCCTCTGGATGGATCTTTTACTCTTCGAGTAGTAAAAAAGTACAACATTGAATGCAGAAATTATCATCATTATAGTGGTTGCAATATTGCAATATAGTAAAGAGTACAATATCACCACTATTTGGGTGTGTTCTGTATGTGTGCATCTAATAGTTATAATATTATCACTCCAAAAGATAGAATAAGATATAAAAAGGGAGAGAGAAAGGAACTAAAACTGTCTGTAAGAATGCATGGATGAATGTACATATACGTTTATATGCGCAAAGTACTATAAATAGTGGAATAGCTAATAGCCGCAGTTAGAACGGCCGTAAAACGTGAATGGGGTTATTTGGAGGAAATTAATGAGTGTTAGTTGACATAAACGTTTGTATAAAATGGCCCAAGAGTTTGGCTGATTTTCCTTTTCTCATCCTGAAAACTCCTATATCCGCACATATTCTGCAATAATATTTCTTCTCTAACAAACCAAAGTAGCTGCTCATGTAGCGTGGCGTACTACTACTATGCACACTCATTTTACATACATACTCATACAAATAGAGAGACATATCCAGAAAGAAAAGTACCATGAAAGAAGTAATAATAATCAGAGAGAATGCATTCTATGATGAAAACTTAACCACTTTCTTCCCTGTTATTACCAGACAATTCATATAGTAGTAATAATAATAACCCATTCGTACATGCACATCTTGCATAAAATAGTCATCCGATAACGTTATCATCATTATGCTTTTTTTGCACTGAGAAGAAGTAATGGTAACCTAGAAAAAATTATGACTATTTACATGAAGTTTATGTAAGTGCGTCTTTATTGAATGCATCCAATACGTCATATCATTCATTCATTCATTTATTCAGCTTAAAGTACACATTTTATCGCAATGGTGAAAAGAAAGATTATAGGTAATTACTAGACTTTTATGGACTCCGAAGTTGGAAAAATAAAATAGGAGTTGTTTTGATGGTGTGTAAATTGTTATGCAAGTGGTGTATAGGCATATACTTTTCGTTTCCGCAATTTCGTAAGAAGCCTCTTAAAAATCATTGGGATTCGGATAGTCTGCTTACATGACATAGTTTGAGAACTTGCTCTAATTTTGATAGAATTTTATAATGAGTACAGCGTACAAAGACGATTTTCTCAAAATTAACGATAACGATGACGCGACGGCCAAAGTTACCTTGATGTACTTTGAGGTAATACTGTCTCGCTGTTGGTCTTATTTGTGTAACAATGTACAACATTTTTGTCTTTTATTTTGTCATGTACCTTTAAAAAATACCACAGACAAAGAAAAAAGAAATCGAGAGAATCGTACAAACTGTTGCTTCCCACAAGGAATACAGTTTTTTACAAAAATGTCTTGCGAATGTGTATCATTGAGATCTTAAAACACGTAGTGAGCCAAATAATAAACGTATTTCTGATGTTCCCTTTGCTGCACTTTTAAAAAAGCCAGCAGGAGTTTTGTGATACGTCGCCATCGTCCATTTGTACGAAAAAATGTAACTTAAAAGGATCTCGTGGTGAATGTTGTGAAGAAAAATATTCTTCTTGTAATGTCGTTGTTCAGAAAAGAAATCCGATGTAGAGATGCGGTTCTCCTCAATCTTTTTTCTCGGGATGGTAAAGACAAGAGAGTTAAAAAGCACAGCCTCTTTTTTTTCCTTTTGCTCTCTCTTTTCCACTCCGTCTTTGCAGCATATTTGCCCCTCTCTCTCGTGAAGTCGTCCACCCGCTCGTTTTCTGGGTTCGTATGTCTCCCAAATAGCTAGTAAAACTTGACTTTACAACCTTCATAAAATTTTATTTTATTACCTGTCCGTCATTCATAATAATAGCAGATTTGAATCAACGTGTTGCTTTTCCCTTTTAAAAAAGCAAGGAATGTAAACAATGGTGATAGTTGTGTTGATGTCGGTGGTAAGATATTTCTTAGTTCACTGTAGAAAGTGCAGTAGTTTTAGAGAAGTGTGAGGAGGGCTGGATCTTGGGTTGGATTTAACGATAAACCCAAAAAAACTTATGTATGTATTGCCGATTCATAAAACACTTTATAAAAAGTGTGTGGATTGCCGTGCAGTGTAGTAGTGGCCATAAGCAAATAAAACAAATGGTAAATAATTCGATTTTAAACCTTCTTAGACACTTAATAAATGCCATATAATACCATGAATTCCATATAAAGAGGGCCTTTTCCTCAAGCTAAACAAAACACCAACATCACCGCCACCACGGCATCATAAAAGCTTCCATTAAAGTAAAGCATTTCATAATATTTTTTCAGGTTTTTTATTTATGTATCATGTAATCTAATGAATATACCTACATAAAATAGCAAGATTTACTATTTTGACACAAAGCTGTATTGTTGTACAATCTAAAGTGATTATTGGTATTTAATAGCTACTGTTAAATAAATAAAGTATATACTTATATCATTTTATACTGTATTAAATATACTGGTATGTTGTAAATCATCTTCACCAACTACCAAACTGTCTGCAACTTTATTACAGCAATAATGTTGTCTGTTATGTCGGATGCATACACATAACATGTTTCACTTTACCCACATAGTAAAATTATCGCACCTTCATAACTACACGTCAATTCGATATCATTTTGACTTTATCAAACAAAAAAACAGGAAAAAATGAACGGAAATCATGATGATTATGATGACAACTTGCCAGATTTTAGTTTGAAAATGTATTTTTTTTTCTTTGTTGCCAGCTTTAGCAGCAGTTCATGCAATCAGTTCAGTTGAGCCAAGATTATCAGTCGTTCTAAATGAATATGTCGACGAGACCTTCCGCCGATATTGTTCTCACGGCACGCAGATTATATGTGCGTGTCAATTATCTTTGATTGTCAGTATGGTATGTGTGCATGTGTACTGTGTAGGTATGTTTCTAACATTTTCGTAGTCGTCATATGGTTCAAACTCATCTCAAGTCATTCATTAGTGAGATATCATTTGACACTGCCATGTTGTTACCTGAAAGCACGCATATTGCTTGATATTACGTGTAAGCTATATGGCTACTTTGAAGTTAGTTTACACACATGTGTAAAACCTTTGATGGCTTTTAGCTATTTTTTTACTTTTAGGTTTTGTTTACTTGCTTCATGTTTTTTTTTTGTAAAAGTAAAATGTGCTCCTCGTGCTTTGCTGTTAAACTAGCTTTGCTGCTACTAACGCCGATGATGATGATCATGATGATGAAGAGAATGAAGAAATTTTGAAGGAAAAATAATGAGGAAAGAAAGCGGCGAAGCCAGTTGGACGCACGGTTGTTAAGATAAGGGAGACGATAAGCAAGTAAATGAGCTGTTTGATTTCAGAAAATGATTCACTCAGGCAGTCAGTCACTCCATCCATATTGCATTCAAGTATTTTGTTTTCCTGCTGCTCCTTATGCTGTACACTGAGCATACATACCTATTTAATAGGCATGGTGGTATGCTTTTAAACTATGTAGTATTATTGCCAACACAATTATTCGTGTTCATTAACTTAAAAAAGTTAGGTTCATTACACTAACTGAGTGAAACAATTGCTAGCATTATGGACTTTAAATTTATGTACGTAGGCGAAATAAATAGTAAAAAAATAAATGTACCCACATAGTTGGGGTACGGTTTAGCGATTTCATTGTATTTGTCCTTAGTTAAATGCTAATAGTCCAGCATAGCTTGTTTGTTAGTATGTGAATAGTAACATAATTAAGAATGATACATTTAAATATTTAGAATATGTCTTATATCCATCATAAGAGGTTTAAGTGAGTGCTTGACAATAAGAAAAAGTACGTTTCAATTTAATTAAGTAGTGACTGACGATGACACGCAGTCACATCGTAAAATATACAAAGCAGTGGATGCATTGGATGGGGCAGCGAAAATATTTTTGTGAATTTAAAAGAGTTCTACTTTTTACATTCGAATTACATTTTAAACTTAAAGAAGTCTCTTTTCTCAATTTATCACCCCAAATAATCATAATCAAAGTTCACATATCTACATATTTTTTTGAAACTATACTCTTGTGACGTAGGGGGAAAAGACATCTGTAATCTAACGTCCGTAAATTCTAAAAACATGTACACAGAATTAACGCTGAATAAGCATATGAATTTTTCCTAGGACTAATTTCTTCACTAAAATACCATAAGAGTATTTTCAATCAAATATATTTTATAAAGAGGATTGAGGAAACTGAATACACAATATGCTTTTAAAAAACTGAAATGGTCTTTTCAAATACCACTGCCGCTTTGCCTTACTGGCACTAGAAGTGTCTAGGCGGGTGCTATACCTCCCGGAGATTTATGAGAATAAAATCGAATTTCAGGTTTCTTACTTTACACAAAGTTAAAGCAGCAGGGTAATAAGAAATAACCAGTTTTGGACATTCATTCTCCCCCGTATATATTAATAAAAGGAAGTTGAGAAAGAAAAAAAGAAAGTAAGGAGGAGGACAAAGAAGAAAACTGTCGCTTTCCACCTCAGCTATCGCTTCTAGTATTACTTATTACATGTTGTATCCTACACTTTCTTCAAGATAATATGCATGCCAACGTTGTAAAAGTAAGACTACCCTTACACCTACACCACCGTCACCTTTTCTTGATGGGAAACTTGAGCCTATAGGTACAACAAAAGTGTTTTCAGTCGTATATATCACCTTGTCCTCATGAATGCACCTTTGCTCTTCTTCTTTCTTGACAAGAGACTAGAGAGGAGGTGGTGAACAACTATAGGTACTCTGTGGAAGAAGTTTTTTTATATGGAGACTAGGCTTTTGAAAGAGAGAGAAAAAGACGAGGTTTTGCGTGGGATTGAATATTAGTTCAGTACACTATCACGCGATATAGCTACTTTTTTTGTGCTGCACAGACTATTTATTATAGTTGAACCTTTCCAGAAGAGTATTCGTTTCCTTTCCTAAATTCTATATAAATAATAAGCATGCTAATAAGATATATTTGAAAAAGGTGGTAGTGGTGGTGGTAGTAGTATTTTTTTTTTGTGCTGAAGAAGAGGCGCAACTGAACTGAAGCAGAGACTTATTGAGCATGGAACTTTTTAGATGAAACTAATGGAAAATTCGCAGAGAGTGGATTCTCTGAGAAGAATCGATGCGATGAATGTCTCGCTTGAGGAAATCCCTCAATTGAGAACAGCACAAAATGTTATATATTGCGTACATGCATATAAAATGCCATGCCGTCGTACATAATGCAGAAAAACTGTTGGTGGAAGAACAATAAGACACACACACTCTCTCTTTTTGCTTGCAACGACGACGAATATTATAGAAGGAAGGAAAAATGAAACGTTGTCGCCTTATGCATATATGGTGGAATCTATAAATATGGTAGCAGGTTTATATGGTGTTGGTTGTGAGTTTTTGTAGTATAAAAACGTGTCTGTGCTGTGTGCTTGCTTGCTACTAGTTTGGGAAGCAGCTTTTTCCTCCTGGCTCAATAAATTATTCGGATAGGCTTATATCAAACTTGGGGAAAGAAATATGGTGACAAACCGACCAAGGTTTGTTGGAAAATGCTGCTTCTACCATCCAATCCAGCCAACATGCTTTTTGGACTTCCATAAAATTACGCTATACGTGTGTACACATGAACATGATGATGATGATCATGACGATGCTATGAACAAAACTCTAATACAATTCAAAAGAAGTAAGTAATATTCTGCATATAAATATATATGTGTAATATAAAGCATTCACGCTTTCTATCTCTGTCTCTCTAGTAGCAAAAATACTTACTTCGGTAGTGCACTCTCTCTGGCAGTCATGTAGAGAAGAGAGCGGAACAGAAGAGTAGGTATTTCTGGCCAAAGTAATTTCAGGCCACATGCCATATGCTGATTTACGATGGTCTCTTTGCTCAAGATTATTTAAGTTTCATATTTTTCCATAGAGTACATAAATATTGGAGAGAAATGTGGCGGTTGGTTGTGTGAGATAGCCTTCAGTCCTGCGTACTCTTAAATACGTATAATGATCATAATCATAATGGTTTATTGTGAATAAATGCTCACTAAATACTACAAAACGAATATTCAAATAATATTTCACTCATAATATTTTCTTCGAAATATATGGAAATTGACATTTGAAATGATTTTCAGCAATTTTCAGTCTACATATTCAATGGTTTTGTATGAAATATTTTGCATTCTAATTCTAAATTCTGTAATAAATTTGGAAACGAGGGAATAAATAAAAACAGATTTTCTCTGAATTTGTTAAGGAAATATTCAGAAAGAATTGAATCGTAGATTTGAAGTTTCCACTTTCCAACGTCAAGTTTTTTTACTCACTCTTACAGAAGTACATACAATAGTTTAATTATTTTGCCAAAAAACGAGAAAGTGAAACAAGTCGAGTTGGCTACACCAAAAAGTATGAATCTGTTTTGACTGGAG
>JAQIWN010001538.1:0-20019 GCA_034699025.1 Entomobrya cf. arborea Gr-Col-00668
AACTGGCGAGCATGTAGGATTTGTCAGATTTTTTTTTGGTGTGCATGTAGGATATTCCGTATGCAACCCGTCGATATGTATGTGCATGCATTAGTCACGGTAAAGAGTGTACTTTATATGCTACACTACAAACCAAATTTACTGAGCAATACTTTGAATATAACATGATAAAGCGTTTCGTTGTAATACTTGCGTTCAGCCAAAAAAATATTTTCTACCTGTTTGTATTAGAACTTCAAAGACCTATACAAAAATAATCAGCAAATCCATTTGCAATGTTTGACTTAAAAATTAGGTTTTAATAAAACTGAATATTAAATAAAATCAGGGTTTTTACATTTTTAGCACTTTTATATGTATCTTTAAACATTTTAAGCGAAAACTTACTATCAAAATGTAATTTATCTAGAATTCTTGCAATTTTTAAAGTTTAAATCGTTTCTTCAAATTATGCGCTGATTATTAATTTATCCATAGCATAATAAAATCAATCTGTCATTTCAAAAGGAAGATAATATTGAAGTTCTTCGACGGGTCCCTAGTTCAAGTGTAACCTTGTTAGTCCAACGACGTTGATACAATATGGTAAGTAAAATTTACAATTAGCATAGTATTAGTCAAACATTGTACGTCCTGTAATAGAATTACTCGACAAGATCCGTAAAATTATCTAAAATTTAATTGTATTTGTGCTCGGTATTAGGAAACTGAAGTACCAACTATAATCGAGAAACAAGCAGCACTTTATAGACCGAGAATAAATGGCCATATGTTTACCAGTTTGGAATGAAGATAGTGTCCTATTCACTACAATTTTGATGGTGGTAAGGCAACATGAGGTGATAAAGTACTTCAGGCATGAGGTAAGGTAGAAACAATGTTAATATAGTTTAAAGTACAACGTTTAAAAATATTTGATGCAGAGTTACTTAACGTGTATTTATTCTTTGTCTGACGCCACTGGAAATCTATGTTATTGTTTTTGCAGCAAACAGGTATTTCACGAAGAATTTTTGGGCTGCCATGACATTCAAGTGTTGCCGAAGTAAATATATACTATAAAAAATTAGTGTTATACGTATTCAATTATCTTATCTATTCCGAAGTTTTGAGTAAATTTATACGACCGTCGGAAAATTTAAAGTTTTTTTGATTCTTTGTAGGACGTAGAGAAAAGAACTGTTGCTCGGTGAAAGCGATAGTGCGATAGTACTGGATTTGATGCACTGGACTCATCCCCAAACATGGTTCTACTGTTCAGTTCAATCTTGGATGGCAAATTTCAAGTATCCAAAATAATGGTCATCAAAAGTAAAATATGGCTTGTTAGTTTTAAAATGACCTAGTAATTTGAAAATTCATAAATGATACTTCTTTAAAAGTTTACGAAAATATCAGCACATGGTATAAATCAAAATGTGATACGTTTTAAAATCATCAATTGTTGTAGATTTTTAAGTCCTTGATTCACTTACGTTCCAAAAACATTGATCATGACTTTGAGTACAGAATGTTCTCTATTAAAAAGCCATGAGCACGCCATTCAGCTGGTACGCAAGTTATTTTTAATGGCGAGCTACTAGTTTCACTGAAATCTAAGTGATTGTTGGTAAAAAAAATTTTTTGAATTATTGTGCTGACCACGAAGAGGTGGCGAAGCACCTCAATGTTAATAAGTTTACAAATTAGAGCAAAACATTCTAAAATAAGGCATTGTTAAGCAGGTTGATTCAAAATAGTTTAAATCCCACACTAATCTGTGTTACATATGCATATACCATTTTAGTGACTTTTACCTTAAATTTTAGTTGTCAGCTATTTCGTGATTTTTGTGCAATATAGAATTCAAATGCATTAGTGACAAATGAAGTAGTTGATCTACTTTGGTTTTAAGCATGTTTTGTGTATCTTATTTAAATAATAGAAACTTAAACTCAACAATTCAAAATCAAAAAACCTGCAGCGTAATTTTTTACTACAGCTAAATTTAGCAGAACAAAAATGAATTTCAATATTGTTGGTATATTTATCCATTTTAAGGCAAATTGGTTTACTTGTCAAATAGTGATGAATCATATTGTTTGGTTTTTAACAATATGCTCACCATATGGGATATATTTTTTTGAAATGAAACGTATAAAAAGAAACAGAAAATAACGGACTTTCAGTTCCATTTGGTATTTAGGCTTGCGCTGTATCAGAAAAAGTTTTGGTAACGAAATGTTGAGATAAGAATGATTTCTATGTTGTATTTTCATGAACATAGTTCAACAAGTAGTAGAACAAGTTCTCACATATCAAATCAAACTGAAGTCGCACAAACAAGACGTTTACTTTATAAACCATTTCTTTCTGACAAAGAATTTATACGTTTTCTGTAGTTTTATTTTGTATTTTTAGATTATGAACCCGTGGTAATAGATTAGGCTGCTATGTTTGTTTTTGTAAAATGTGGTTGCATAAAAACAAAACAATACAATTTTGAGTTGTTAGTGATAAGTATTTGAAAATGTATATTACGGGAAGTAATGTATTACTGTCGGAATATTACAAAGGTGTAATCAACCAAAAAACTGGCTTCATTGTAAATTGAAGCTTTGGTTCTATTTTTAAATTGCCCAATTTTTCTGGTTGCGGGATTCATAATGTATTTGCTTCTGTTTTCTTATTCTGTTTTATCCTGAGCCTTCAAAGCTGTGATTATTGCATGCATATTTAGTAAAGCATGGCATTACGTTTTATCGTGAGATCAAATTTTAGCTTTAAAATTGTACTCGTTCATTACAAAATTGTCGTATATTTGGCTTCATGCGACCATTGCGTCATGTTCTTTTGTGTCGCTTTGCCGTTTTCGATTATAAATGTGATAATTGGTTTTCTGAAAACTGGTCACTTAATCTAAAAAAAATTGTTTACTTGAATTTTGGCAAAAATCTTAATTACGGGGAAAGTTTCATGAAAGTTTATATTTTCACAACGGTATTAGCATGTTTCTTCCTTTTCAGGATTTAAGAGCAAAATAATTAGAAAGTAGGAATTCGAGAAATAAATACCCCCAATCTTCCAAGTTTGCTTAAAATAGGAAAGGCATTGAAATTATTTGAGTTATGAATTGAACAACGGTAAACCATTTACATGATTTAAGATTTTTTAAAAATAAGATTCAATGAATATTCTTTGCTTTAGTCTAAGTTTGGAAAATTAACTCGTTTTATCATTGCATGTAAGTAAACTTTCATCGATAGTAGGATTTGCCAAATTTACAAATCGAAAGTAAAGTGTTGTAAAAATAATTTTAATATTCTGAATAGGCAAAAATTACAAATGTATGAATTTTTGCAAGAACAGGTACTATCCAACATTTTTTAATATATAGTTAAATGATAATTACTATCTTGAGTAGAAAATAATGTTTTAAAGTGATTGCTGATACCTTGTGCAAATAGTTTTCAAAGCGTACAAGTGTGGTCACAAAGCTTAAATTGCAAAAATTTTGTTGTAAGTTTAGTAGTGAAAATTAACGCTAACATCTTTCCATTTCGGTTGAAAGTAAAAATATATATTTTATTTTCATGTGTGGATCTTAAGTTTCTCAAATTATATTTACATGTAATCTGCTGATATATTGATTAATACCATTGTATCTTATTATTGGTATGCACTCACTTAAGTTCGACACTTTGAAAATGCAGTGCAGTGATTACAATTGTGTCAACTGAGAGAGCGTCTTTTAAAACTGAAACAGACTTAGTTCCGACGAAGTTGCCTCAAATATGTCGACAAGTACCTAAATATTAAGTTTGTATCAACCGTTTCGTTCAGTTTTTGCGTAATTCTCATGGTCGAATAAGAAGCGAATAGGAAATCTTAATCAGTGCGAGTTAATAATTTATTAGTTTTGTCATTTATGCATCACAAAAAATTAATATCATTCCACTTCGCTCTTATTAACTATAGAATTCCTGAAAAGATGATTGGCTTAAAAACTTAAAACCTTTGATTTTTTGTTTTTTTCAGTCGTATTCGCTAATACTTCTATAACTTCATAATTTTATTTTAGTATTGCTTTCAATTTAACTTTGTGTTAACTGCATGTTTTAAAGGAAGGAAGAAGTATTTTTTTAGTGATTGAAAATCGCGTTCGTAAAAGTAAAAGCTAACTTTTGGAAGTACAGCTCAGGGATGAACCGGTAGTGTTACGAAAAAATTATTTTGAATTAGGTTAAATGAAGCTCACGTAATAATGCAGATAAGTAAACAAGCATTACACATGCAAAGCTGAAAGAGCTAAGAGTTCAGTGCAAAAAATTGTATGTTTACAGAGGAAATTTCTCATCTAAACCCACAAACTTTGTTACGAGTGTCAATGCAAATGCATCAATAGATTTATGAGTTAAGTATGATCCAATTATTGATATCCATTAAAATAAGGGTCGGGCACTATTGAGTTTTTCAAGTGGAGTCCCGAACAAAGAATTCAATAGAAATAAAAAGGTAGAATTCAGTGAATTTTCCTTTTAACAAGGTTGTAAGATATTCAAAACTGTATCTATTATTGACTTTCGCATTCTTGTTAGTTTTTTAATTCAAGTTGATATAGCTTAGGTAAAATTGTCTAAATTCATAACAATAATGATAATTTCTAAGATTGATTCATATTTTTATAAAATTGGATGCGATAGTTTCCGTAAATCATAGATGCTAAATGTAATGCATCAAGGCTACACTTGTTATTTTCAGAAATAATCAGGAATAATAAATCTAAAATAGAATTTTGCGGAGATGAATAGTATCTCATAATGCTTATAAAACTAATGTAAGTTTTAGCATGGTTTATAGACTAATTGGCGAAAAGATCGAATTTTTTATCTAGTTGTGGAATATTAGGGATATAGTAGCATTCTTAAACAATATTGTTTGAAATTATCTTGTAAAATCGCACAGATCATTTGGGTAATTCTTGTCTTGAGAGATTTTGTGTGGCTTCATAGCTTATGTCTTGGAAAAATTATTAAGATAGAATTACTATCTTCTAATTTGAAGCCCCCACACGTTACCAAAATCTAACTGTTTAAGTTACAAATCTTAGATAAAAGCACGAGCTAAAAACGACCCATGCTAATAATTTGGTACAGCTGTCTGTTTCAAAGACTACGCTTGCTTCAATGATGACGATTTTATTTTGTTTTATAAAAAAAATTGATACCGTTTGTTTCAATATTCAAAATGAATTTTTGGCTGTTTTTTAGATTGCGAATGTCTTGATGTAGATTCTAAGGTTTTCAAGTTAATTATACGAAAACTACCATGAAATCTAAGCCGTTTTTGAACTTGACAATGTTATACTGAAAACCGTTAAAAGATTTAATTTTCATATCGATCTCTCTTTGTAAGTTTTCACTGCTTGAATATTCAGGAGACAAAATTGGTGGCCTATTATAACCCACAACCTATTTTAATGAAAGAAATGTTGATATAAAAAATGAGCGTGGTTTTAATGGTTGGAAGTAATAATCCTAAAATACAATGTTCCAATTTAGGTACATTGTGATAATTTTTTTGAGTGAAACTATCTTTTAGTTTGGATTTTTTTTGGAGATTTGATTACGTTGATCAGATTTGCAGAAAGTGACCGATTTAATAATTTAGATGTGTCGTTTTGGTGTTTTTGAACCATTTTATGCAAACCGGTGCCGCCGAATTGTGTGCAAAACTCTTATACTATTTGTGAAAGAATCATATCTTAGCCTTTTAAAAGAAGTTTTGTATGTACGTTTTTTTCATGAATCAGCCAGATTTGATAATGAACACTTACTTGCCAGTATTATGAATCGTTTTATAAATATTTTAGTTTTATAAACAAATAATGGGTAAAAAGTGAATAGAGGGCCTTTTATTCCGAATGTAAGCCTTTTATGTTTTACACATCTTAAATTTGAGAAAAATGCTGTTAGTGCCCTTAAAGTTTTGTTGGTAAAGTTTTATTGTTAGTTATGAAGTGTCATTTAAGAAAGAATTGAAGTATCAGAAATCTAAAAATTACGAAAAAACGTAGTCGTATATAAAATCTTTTTTAAATAAGTAACACATTCAATATGTATAGAATGTTCAATGTAGGACGTAATACTCTTTTATTCTCGTTAGTTTGAGTAATGTTAAGTTGGATAAAGGTAAACATTTATTGCACTGATCCGTTTCAAAAGTGCCTTAACGACTACATTTGTCAACTTATCAGCTATCGTTTTGTTACTGTATTTTTAGATCCCCTAAACAATTTTTCAGTGTTTGTGTTTATTAGGGAAATCTCTGCTCATTGCATTAGGAAAAGTTATTCAAAAATTACTTTTGAGCTTTAGTAAAATAAATAAATAGAGTACATTATGTTCAATGTAGCAAGGTTCGTTTTCCTTACTTTACAAGTTTACGAATGAATTCATTAGAAATTTTTTTGAAGTCCATGTTGAGCGTTGAGCGACACAAGTCGTATAAAAACATGATATTGTTGTCCAACTACATCAGTTTATTGTCTTGTTCTGCGTTCATAGATTTAAAACAATAAAATTCTAAAATTACTTTGCGGTTTATTCCAATGTTAAGCATGTTGCTTTTTAAGTAAACCAATTCAAAGAATAAATACTATATTAAAAGTAAACCTTCCAGGTTACTACAACTAAGGTTTTCTGCTCTTTTTATTTCCCGAAAGTCAATAGTGTTCATTTTCTAATTATCTTTAGGTTATAAACAAAAAATTATTGCTGAACATAATTTACTGTTTTAAATTGTGGATAATATAATATATAAGTTGTAGAATTACAAGTGTCAAATTGCAGTTTATGAGGAATTGTATTATTTAATTCATTTAATTTTTGCATCATTTCAAGTTAAATTTGCTTTATTTTGATAACGAAATATTTAAGGTATACTAGTAACCTTTATTTATTGAATATTAGTGGGCTTAGGCAAAGTTATAAATTTGTGAAACTTTTTTGAAATATTACTCATGCGTCCCATGACACAATTTGTTGTTTATTTTTAAATTTTAAGCAAAAGCAAGAAGAGAATTTATAACGAACTTGAAATTTTTTAATTTATTTTCTGAATTGTTCCATTTTTAACAATGACAACCTTACCATGCGTTTTTAAAGTGTTTGTGTTAAATTGAAGTTAATTTGAGCTTTTATATTTTCCATCATATTTACGAATATCTTTTGTGTTCATTGAATGCAATATGAGCGCAGTGAGGCAAAGGATTTATGGTGCATGTGATAACCCAAAAATTTCCACAGATGAATTTAAAAAGGTTTTAAAAAAATATAAATATTTATGTATGTGATATGGTTAATTAAGAGTTGCCAAAAAATCTTACAACAATATTAACTTATTATTTATTTGGGTAAGAATTTCGGTTTGGTTTTCATTGACCTGAAATGTTTTTTAAAGCATTGTATAAGACTTTTTAATTGTAAGTAACTTCTGTTGACGTATGTATTTAAATTAAAAATGTTATACATGAATAATCGTTTTATGTTTTTGTGTGTTTAATAAAATTTATTCCTATATTTAAACACGATTTATAATTTAATTTTAAATCGTCATGTATATTTCAAAGCTCTGTTCAGAAAATGTCTTTATTCCAGTCATTGACCCCAATGCATCTCTCTCACTGCATTTTACGCGGAATACAAGTGCAATCTTGAAAGTGTTTTTTAAAGATTGCATTTTGCATTGACATGGACATAGTGTGGCTTGAATTTTTTTGGATGTACTTAATACATTTACTTTTTGATGCTGGCTTGTTTTTTGCAATGAATTAAATATTCTATCGATTTTTCGCATGCAAGATAACAGACATGCTTGATCAAAGCCCCCTTAGTATGTATACTCTTTAATACAACGATTACTACGTATAAGTTTTAACGTCTGAAATACATTAGTGCAACTTTAAATTGCTAATTGCATACAAATGGGATATATTTGGGGATGTGTCTTTTCATCCATTTTGATTTTTTTAAACTGTCGCAAAACGAATGCGTATATGTAAATATATACCAAGACTGCACCAAATATAGCTGAGCTGTGGATTGCAGGCAAAATATATAAGATTATTCGCAATATTGAGCATCTTCAGTGCGCATTTGAAGAATATAATTTGATAAAAATATATTTCAGTCAAAGCGTACAAGTAAATAGTACCCCCATGCTAAAGAGCTTAGAACATGTATACCTGCCATACCTATATATATTGCAAAAAGAACGCAAACATGAAGAAGTGTACGTTTTATACATGTACGCAATCATATTTTGCCCAGAAACATGCATGCTTTGACAAAAACTAAGATATTTTGTTTCTATATCAACATTGATATATAGTTAGTGAGCAATGTACCCTTCTACTTGTGACTCGTTTAGCCAAATAAAACTCAGCATAATAATACAGGCCAATGTGTCGAGTGTACATTCATTGGTAAGTTGTCCATGTATGAGTATTCCTGCCACACCTTAATTTAAACTTCTTGCAGGCTTAAGTTTTTCTTGAATAAACTTTATTGCATCTTTGGTAGTGTAACGTATCTACTTATATTAAAAACTCCTAGTGTAGATGAAGTCAACTTCAAATCAGTGGAAATAATTTTGTGTTAAATGGTATTATTCTTTTAAAGTCACCGTAAAATTAGCAAGAAATGTTTGAGAGCCTCAGATTTAGGTTACCTTTTTGATTATTTCTGTTTTGTTAAAGCTCAAAAATTAGTGGCTTTATTTTAGTTGGTTTTGGGAGTCAATTCAAATTACGCATTAGCTTTTTGACGGCACAGTGAAATGGAAGAAGACTTCAATAACTGTAGATTTTAAAGTGCGGAAATATTATTTACTGAAAGCTTTTATTCTGTATCATATTACAAGTCTAAGCAGATGCAAGTAAACATGCCGAAAAATATTTTTATACTACACATTAGAGGTCATACATCTCGTGCAAAAATCAAATTTATAAGTAAGAATTACAATTTTGGTAAAACTCATGTGAGTATCATATTGCAGTTGTCAGCAACAGAACGAAGCAGTCATTCCTTTATTTGGTCAAATTTCAACAATGGTGATAAAACAAGATCTTTGGAACCGCAATAACCATTTTCAGTTGCAAGAGTTGGGCCATCATCAGCCAAAAATAATCACCAAGAATAACGAAGTTATGACTAATACTCTAAACATGGATTCAGGTTAGAGCAGTTTGACACCGACTTTTAAAATTTTGAATGTTTTATTTAATTACTATATCCGATGCATACTGATGCATGCATAAAGATATTAAATTTATTATCAATTCCTTTTTATAGCCTGAGTGTGAAAATAGTAAACTCAATAGTTGGAAACTGATACTAATGAATTCTTGAAAGAAAGATGTCCTTGACACCGAACAGAACTTTTTTTGTCAAAAAATTTGAATATTTCGAACACCATTCCGGTTGATCAGGCTAAATATTAGTGTGGAAAGTACAATGGAGCTAACAAAATGCAGAAAGAAAACTTTATGTGTAAGTTTCAAGTCTAAAACTGTAAACATTCGGAGCGGAGTTAAGGTTTGTCAGGCTCTTTAATGGAGCCAGGAAAGGAAAAGCAATAACAGAAGCAACATTGGTTTTAAATTCTTAGTTTAGTTCAAAAACATAAACGTCTTTCAGGATTCAGTGAATTAATGTACAAAACACTGTGCGAACATATCTATATTTGATTCTTAATGACAGGAATATTTTCTTAAACAAACAACTTAGACACTTAAGCCCGTTTCGAATTTCATCACTTCTTTTGTTAAGTGATCCTTGAATTATTTTGTACATCAAAACAAATAATTTCTAAAGTTTACATAGTTAAACTGATTTTTGTTACTCAAAATAAGAATGCTGGTTTTGTGAGTAAAACCATAAATTTTCAAATTCATTAAAATTAAAAACATTCAAGCAAAAAGTGGTTCACATTTTCTAAATTTAAAAAATGCTCAGTTTTATAAATTTATATGTTGAATCATTAATGAAACTTGCAATCACTGGAGAAGCCATAGAAGTCCAATGAATTCACAAGCAATTGAAGCATATTCGGCAACTTGAAAAACAAAAATTATGATAAAGTTTTTAAATTTTGAATCCCAATTATACAATTATTCGATGTAGAAATATTGTATTTCAGTTTTTATTGTTGAAACGGACATGAATGTTAAGTTAGTTTTTTTTAAATATTATGGATGAAAACGTTTTGTGTTAAAAGTTAAAAGCATAAGGTATGTACACATTGACCGGATAGACACATGTTTGAAAATAATTGACAACTATGATTATGTAAAGGTCTTCATTATTGCTGATGTTTTTATTTTCGTGGTTGCTACAATTTCCTAGAACTTCCTTCTTTGGAAAGCTAACAAAAGAGTTACATTTAAAAATATATTTCTGAGTAATTTCTGCAAGGTGGCAATTTGAACTGCAGATTTCTGATAAGACGTTGATTTTTTGATGTTTTTTTAATGGAATTGATCTTGTTGAAAAATTAAGTCACCATTTGCTAACAATACTATATGTTGTTATACATTTAACAAATAAATTTTACTGATTTTTTAAAAATTCTAAATGAATTAATTAGAAAATTAGATAATAAGAGGCAGTTAGGATAGAGAAAAAGGACAAAAAGTTTCGAACTAAAAAACAAGTCAATATGGTAATTACTGTAGTATAACTTATCTTGGGTTTTAAGAAATCAATTTTTTATTGCACAGGTTTATATTGTCTAACTATGATGTTTTGACATCGATTTCAACTGCAACTTTTAAGCTTTATTTATAAATCTCTGGAGTTAAAGGTTTCCCAAAGGTAGGCTCATTTATTTGATTAACAAATGTTTGAAATTTTACGTTGTTTCAGAGATTGGTTTTGAAGAGTTTTACAAAAAAATCCTAATCCTTCGTTTCAGTTCAGGCTCAACGAGCAAGTTCTTTTTCATAATATTTAAGTTTTTAAAGACTAATGATTTGTGGTTTAACCCGACAACCTAAATTTTTTAACACTTTTTAGCAGGTTTTATCTCCGCACCCTACTAGTTTGAATGCTACTGGTCAACTTGGGCTCAATGGTCAATTATGTTTAAAAGTTTTTAAAAATGCAAACAGAGTTGTGAAATAAGTTTGTTTCACCTGAACCAAGAAAATGTAAGTTTTGGTTTGCAAATTTTTTACCCAATGTATATTACCTCGATCGTTTACTTAATACAATTTGTGAGATTTTGAAGAGGGTAAAAGCGTTCAGTGTTTCAAAAAGTTTGGTAAAAAAGTTTGTTTTGATTTAATTTCAAGAATGGATGTTGTTGTTTTGGTGACACTAACAAAAAGAGTTGAAATTGTCCACCAAATTCTAAATATAGTCGTGCATTGTTTCGTCTGTCATGTTATTATCTTATTACTCTCATAATATTCTTTGAGGTGGGGAGCTTGAGTCCTGTCAAACATTAAGAGTATATTTTTTCTGATGGCTAACAAACAATTGTTTTCAAATAAGTGTTATAATTTACACTTTTGAAATAGCAAGAATCTCTGTGAGAATATATTCAATGAATAGCTCATGGTTGATTGGAAACATAAAATATAACGAGCAGAAATTTAATTGTATTTTGAGGGCAATAATTTTCTTTAACATAATACATTAACCCATTCATAATAAGTGTTTATCCAGTCTATTTTGACATAAATTTAAGCAATAAAAATAAATTACAAGTTATGATTGGGAATCCAGTTTACTAAAAGAAAAAACTAAAGCATGATTTGCACGGCTCCTTAAATTTATTTGTGAAATATCATTTTATTATTATCGTTTTCGATGTAAGATTAAATTATATGGATTACAGTTCCCATTCGTTTTGCTTAAATAGAAATAAGGTATATTTCATTAAGCTTAGCAACCAGTTATGAAGTTTTGAACTCATTGCTTGTAACTAATTAAATACAAACGTTAATTAAAAATAATTGCATACATTGTAAACTCAGATCTATACAACTATTTTAAATAGTCAGTTTAACTTTGCCTTATTAATTATAGTATTAGAAATAAATAAATTTTACTTTTTGTTTTGATGTTGTCTTTTGAAAGTGTCAAAAAAGTATAGCGGCACTGTGTTTTAGTTTTTTAAAGCCTGTTACAAATTATCCAAATGTTTTCGTTTTAAAAATTATACTGTAAATATAAGTATTTGTAAACATTTTAATAATTACATATGTTATTCCTCGTAATTTTGACTCATAATTCGTTTAAAACTAAAAAAATGAAGAATGAAAACTGTATTTGTATCCATGATTTTATTGATTTCAAGTGATTTAATTGTTTCCATGGTTTTCTTCATTGTTTAAAAAATACTCAGTTTTTTAATGAAGAAAATGTTTTTTTTTAAGTTTCTCATAATTCTGATCATGAATAGAATCCCATGAAAATTGACAAGGGCCTTAGGCATGGTTTGTGGAGACGAGATGCATAAAATTATGTTTGGCTTTAACTTAAGTCAGGTAACTGATGTTAACGATTGTCTTGGTTTCGGCCTGAAAGCATGTAAATCATATCAACATTTTTCCATTATTACGATGAAGTTTTCTCATGTTATTTATTTTTTTGAAAACTTTTATAAAACATTTGTAACTTTAAAGTTGGATTGCTACAAAAAAAATGTCATTTTAAACCATGTGGGTTATTTAATCTATTATAATTATGCCAAAAATTTTAAAAACGAATAAAAACGTAATAAATAAATAAATAAATAATACAAGTAAGCCATATAAGACATAAGACACTTAAATTAACGAAAATGACATGGGAATTACGCAATCCTGGGTCAAAGACTTGCCATTTTTCTTGAAAAATGAGTGTAATGTAAAATTACCTACAGCTTTTTGTGACATTGTGTATACATTTGTCGATGCATTCATTTTCAAGCTGCAGCTTGAATACATATACATACATACATACACGTACATACGTCATTTGCGTCATATCTGAACCTGACGCAAACAAGCAGAGTGTATTTTTAAGAATTTTTTCATTCAAATATTAAACAAGATTATTTTTTGCTCAGTCAGTACATACTCTTTACTTTAGTGTTATATGTACTTTTATATACGATAGGTATAGACGACGTATAAAAAAACTATATTTTCGGGCGATGTATATGTATCTAAGTCGATTGTACTTCATGTACCATACGCAAACGTGAAAAACATCGTATTGTCACTCAGGTAGCTGGCAACTATCTTTGGGAGTACAGGTTAAAAAATCGTGTTGCTAACTGCCACACACTTTGCTCTAGCACTACAGCCAATTTTGTTTGCGCCATGTGTTAAATTATATCCATTGTGTTTAAACGCTTAGTAAATATTTCAAGCTGACAATATTATCATACCAATTTAATAGGCCTTGAAAACAATCAGTTCTAAACCTATTAAGTATGAAAAAATCGCTCTGTTTAAGGTCGATGAATAAATTGTTGCTCATTGTTTTCATTTAAATCTGAAATTTTAATAGTAGTAAATTGTATTTTCATTGTAAACCCGGGGTAGGATTTTATTTATTAGATTCGATTCCGAATGTAGTATAAAATTAAAATTGTTGTAAAGTGGGTAATTTTCTAATAGTGGAAATATAAGTGGCAAGAAATCATATTGTTTAGCAGTAAAATTAAAACTGAACCATTTTTTGTTTTTAAGAATTATTGAGTAGCTGTATTTACTATCTACATAAGAGCTGGAGAGTTACAACCCGAAACTTAGGAACTGAATTTTTTGTATTTTGGTAAGTCAAAAACTGTCATAATATGTTTATACGAAATGAGTACAGCTGTATATCGTTTCAATATTGTGGTAATATTAAAAATATAAATTAGTTTTTAAAAACGTGCTTCTAATAATAAAGGATCGAGATTATTATATCTTAAATTTCCAAGCAAAAGTGTCAGGGTGCTAGGGTAAATCAAAATGATTTAAATTATATGATGTAACAGTGTAGTAATAACATGACCTAAACGTGATTTTATTCCGCATTTACTCTGTCTTGTTCGAATATATGGTAATTATATTATTTCTTTTTTTATGAATTCTAGATTTCATGGAAATGGACAAATTTATTCTGCGCCGGACTAAAAAAATAGGTACAAAAGGCAAAGAAACATACAACCTTATGGCAGGAAATATTGGTCAGACGTTTTGTAAAAAAAGAAGCATTTGTTTGAATCAAATGAACTAAGCCTTTAGGTATACTCAACTTTCTGGCGCTAAAAACCTAATCATGGTAACGGCTAGGATTAAATTTTAATATATATAATTACAATATTAGGTCATTAAATTACTCGTTCTTCTCTATTACACTTGAAATCTAATCTTTTTTTTAAATAAGTTCGTTTTATATAATTTTAGGAAAACTTCAAACGAGGAGTCGGTTGTTGGAATCTGGATCGGAACTTAATGAGATTTGGAGTTACCAGGTGGACTTTCCTTAATCATTTTAATTAAGTTAAGAAGTTTGTCGAGCAAGGTAGGCAAACCCTGTGTTTTGCTTCTCCGATGGATCTACGCTTGTAGTTTTATTAATATATGCTTGAAAACGTGTTTTGAGTAGCATGCCATAATTTCAATAGAGAAAGTATGGCGTTTTAAAAAATGTGCAGTGCTTTAATTTGGGTAATGACCAGTATTTACTTAACTATTTCAATTTTCAACTGACGAAATAACTATTTGATATTTTAAGGTTGAGTCAGTGAGTAATGAATGAGGTAGCTGGTCTACTTTTCATAGGATAATTTGGCATTAAAATCGGAATAATAACATTTGTGCCAGCTGTATTACTTGCTACTTAGGGTAATGTAGTAGCAAGAATCAACATGAAAAACAAGTATTATTTTAATTGGGGTTAAGTTACGAAGTTAAGCCAAATACAACAAAGCTTTGGACAAGAAACTCTGTTGATAGAAAAACTAAAAAATTGTTGTTCACACTCAAGAAAAAAGTTGTCTAACAAATGTCGTATTTTTCGTTGCCCGATTCTATTACAGATAAGCATGAAACCGAAATTCTAAGGGTGTAGTTATTGCAATGTTTGTGATGACAAATAACGATATTTCAGTTGATTTGTTCATACGTAAATAGAAAAAATAGATCAAGTATTGAGCTGAGTATAACCTATGATTGCTATAGCCCCTTTTGTTTGCATTAATTTAGAAATGATGGGTTAAACATTTTATCAGTTGCTAAAATTAAGTCAAAAACTATTTTAAATGTAAAAATAATAAGTGTTTTTAAGCATAACATTTTATCCATATATAAATATATTTAAATGCTCCCTTCCCTTATATGAACAATTAGTTTAAATATGTGATTAATTAAAAACTGAAAATCGAATGTATTACTAGTGGGACACTGATAATGTTGTTTGGTGCTAGAAATTGACGAGAGGTTGTTATTGGAAATTTTTACAATATAGTAAAAGTTAAAATTAGGAAGCTGTTAGTCTACGTTCGGTCAAGTATTTTTTTTTAATTCTAATAAATTTTATCCGAAATTCAGTGCAAAAATCTATATGCATATTTCGATTCGAAACGAACGTAATATTCAAATTTTACGTACTTGCGTAAGACTTAGATTAGAGCTACAAATATTCGGTTTATATTCAATCGGTTATTTGTCTTGGTTATCATACAATTACTTGTACCAAGACAATCGCTGTAAGTTTTAAAGTTATAAAGTTACAACTTTAACGTTTTCACTATGAGGATATGGATATAGATAGATATGCAATTAAGATGCTTGTTAATCAGGAAAAGAAGTCGCAGGTGTGTATTCGCGTGACTATGAGCAGCATTCATACATATATATATGTATTCATATATATAAATATATATATATATATAGCTAGGTGAAAGTAAGAACGCATGTACGTAGTACAGGAAATTGTTTATAGACACCAACACAAACTATAATCGTATTAAATTATGCTTAATCACTTAAATGAGTTGTGAAATTTAACGTTTTAATCAAATTTAACTCTAGCCGCTAAAATGTAGAAAGCCACAATTAATTTTAAATTTCAAAATTCTGTTTGTTCTTCGGGAAGATATGTTATGATAAAAAGTTACCACAAAGTCGTTGGATAATCATGTTTTTGAGAGGGTTAAATAATGGGGTAGAAGTTGTCATTTTTCTGACTGAAAGTTATATAAAAATGAATAACTAAATATGCTTAAAAATACAATATTTATATGCAGTTTACATTCGGAAACTCACTAAAACATTCAAAGTGGTATTAAAAACATTTAACCTAGCTACCTTAAAAGTTTATTTTTATATTAACTCACGCATAATAAGTCGCAGACTTTAGAAAGACACTAAGTTCAATCCTAATTTGCAACAACTTTGAACTTTATTTCTTTTCACGTTTATGTCGTTATTAAGATAAAGCGCGACTTTAATGTTACAACAATAAAAAATAATAAATAGCCCTTAAGAAAAAAAATGTTACTTGAACATGAATAATCGTTCCTTCAATCCAGTCCATAAAGTTCCAGACTTGGTAGCTAGGAACTGTAGGAATTTTTAGTTTTAATTAGTCGGATGTAAAACAATGTAGTTTGGTGTCAAACGTCGACAGCGGTTGGCTAGGTTCTTTTATTTCAATACGGTAAAAGTTAGAACTGAAGAAATTAGAATCAAAATGTATTTGATCTTTATGTTCTGTGTGGGAGTATACGCAAGCAATTGAATACTTTTTAGTCAAAAGTGTTTGCATGGTAAAAATGAAGTATTTCATTATTTGCATATGACTAAGCAACCATTACATTTTTTAGAGGAAATAATTGAATGACTAATGATTAAAATTATCAAGAGAGGCTTTATTCATTATGATTAAAATAAATATATACTGTGACAGACCACTATTTTAAAGGTAAAATATATTGGCTATAATAACGCTTAAAAGTAGAAAAGCAACATATTTCGGCACAAAATGAATTTTGTGGGGTATTGGACAATTACAATTTATAACAATTATAATAAGTGCTACGCACCATAGATAAATTAGAAGCCAAGGTTCGTAGAGATTATTACCTTGTTTAAGTAACATTAGTTTGTGTATTACAAACAGGTTGTGAAAAAACTGATGTCGTAAATTGTGATGCATTTCTTATTGAATGACGACAAACTTTAAAAATACTTTACAAAGTATTGAAAAAAAAATTCCTTGCTAAATTTACTAAACAATATAACTATTAATGAAACAAATTTTTAAAATTTCTACCTTAAATTTTTTGACTAGTTTTATGTAATGCTGTTGAATAAAAGAATTTCAATCTTTTGTACTGGGTATCGTTATAATATACGACACATTTTACGATAAAACTTTCACATTTTTTTCTGGTTAAAAGTCAGGGCTTAATTAATTGCAGTGCAAACTATTTTATCAATGATAAAAAGGAATATGAGTCACGTCAAAAAAATCAAAATGATTGATATACAAGATTTAGTAGGAGTCTATTGGTGTTTCGTCTTTAGCAAATGGTGTTTTTTTATCTTTCACGCGTTTTTGTAGTCATAATTAGGGAAGTGTTCATAAATAAAAAAAATACAAATAACTGTAATAGACCAAATTCTTGTGGCGAAATTTGAAGCTTCAATTTCTTTTTAAAGTTTTAAATGAATTAGCTCGGGGTTTCGGGTGTCCTATGATATTGGGGTGGAAAAGTTTATATAAAATCGGATCTATAACACAGCCAATAACATAAAATAACATGACGACTGCTGTCATTTAAATAATATATTTTTAAACTGTAGAATATTCACAAATCGAATATTCGTGTTAAGTGATGAGAAAGCTAGTTAAGATGTAAATTGATTTTGCAAGGAGGCACTTTTTAAAGTTCAAGTTATTATTTACAAAAAATTATACTACACCAAGACATTTGATAAGGCTTATTTTACCCAAGTACCCAAAGTTTTACAATTTTATTCCAGCGTTCATTTTATGGAAAACTATATTTTCATAAAAAATACAATAAAATTTAATCTTCGACACGGTTTTCTGGGTCGTAAATTACAACGTTTTCGTAAATTTTACATGTAGCAGCTTTTTGGTGCAATGCATCAATGATAATTTATTTATATGTAAAAATAACATTCATATGACTTTGGCAAATTAAATACTGAAAAATGTATTATCAGTGTTAAATTCAAAATAAAAATTCTAATCAGCTATTTCAAAGCCGTACAAACAATACAAACACAGGTTCATTATGTGCATACCCATTAGTAAGACCACATTCCACGTTGATATATTTTGGACTTATGTACGTCTACACAAACAACGGTTCCATTTTCCTTTCTTTATTTTTTTCGGTCAATAAAAGTAACATGAACAAAATTTGTTCTACATTGATGTTTTCAAATTATAAAGTGTATAAATAAATATGAGGCACGACTGCAGTAAAAAGGAAAACCATTCCAAACTGATTACGTTTACGTTTAAAAGTATTTAGGCAACTTTTTATTAGAACAAGCTGATAATAAATATTTTCGTTTACCAGCACAATAAATAGTAATGATGCGCATTATTATGAGGTGTGGATAAATCTAAAGATGATAAAATTCTTATTAATTACTTATAATTGTTTGTAGAAACAATTTAGGTACAGAACAGAACGGTATCTAAAAATTTTAAGTCATAAAATGGTTTTATATTTTTTAAGAAGACCCAAAACAACCAATAAGCTAACCAACAAAAATTGGACTTTTTGCATAATTTGTGAATTATTCAACGACTAAGAACTTAGAAGGCCATTCTAGAAAAGTATTACATGTACAATACATTTAGTATTATGTAACATAAATATAGTCGAAATAACAAAATGAAAGATGAATGAATCATACATTTCGAGCATAAATAATAAAATTTTGTTTAGTTTATTTGTCAAAAAATACACTTGGCTTCTCCTTTATTTGCAATATTTGTTAACTTTATGGTTTGTACTCTTAAGTTGTTCCTAAAATCAAATGCTCGTAAGGTAATAACTGCAAGGGAAGACCTGTGTGTAAACCTGTATTTTGAGGCAAAGCAAATGTATTCGTTCCTTTTACTGCAAGAGTCAGAGGCAATGCTTTCAGCAAAATACAATTTATGGAAGATATAAAATTTAACCGTGATAAATATTTGTTGCTAATTTGAAATATGTCAAATAAATTTTGGAAATTATGTTAACTACCCAAAACGCTTTTACATACGCTAAAACATTTGTGAATCTTCCTATAAAAAAGAAGTCAGTAGTCAAAAAAATTAAAAAAAGTAGTTAGTCAAAGTTTTCGAACATTGCCATTCTATGCATATTGGTTTTGAAAGAAGTTTATTACCAACAAATCTTTTATCCGGTGTTGTAAAAATTATAAATATTTACATCACATCAAAAACTTAAAAATTGAATTGCCACGGATAAGTCCAATTTGTCACAATATGGGTATGAAATTGCTTAAAACATTGAGCAGCTTGTTTTTATAATATGATAAGTCTTAAAAACGAATTAAACAGTGTTTAAATCGATAATTTTCAAGTTACTGCGTTATATGGTCATCGAACTTATTGGAGATTACGAAAACATTATCTTCAAAATTAGAAAAAAATAGGAACAGATGTTTTTGTCAATTTAAAATTCAACAATATACGTTTTGGTTTGTAAATTTTAAAACACGACATTTAAAGAAAGAATTCGTTCAAAGTAGAATATTTATTAGATTTTGGGCGTGGTTGATTATTAAAAATAAGTTAAAAGGTTACAAAAAATTTTCAAAATTAAATTCTAACGAGGTGATGTTGTTTCGGTGAAAAAAAAATTAATTAAAATTAATACAAAAACAACCTATTATTACTCAGAAATTTTCGATGTAGTAAGTTTGACAATGGATCTACCCCAATGCATGAGGGAAATTTTAAATGAAATTTATATGTTCTGGTGAAGTTTTTTATGCTGATT
>JAQIWN010001539.1:0-20018 GCA_034699025.1 Entomobrya cf. arborea Gr-Col-00668
CTTTCAACTTGTTCAGCCAACAGAGAAAAAAGAAATTCAGGGATGGCATATTGGTCATCTCTCATCATATAAATTCGTAAAGTTTCTAGACTTTTTGGGAGAATCGACTTCAGTTCTGAAACGGATTTGCTTGACATTATATTTGATATTTGCTGATTTAGCTGTTCTCTGGATATACATGGATTTAAGTAAACAAAATCTAACTTCTTTAAATTTGGTAGATATTGAATAACATTGAAGAAATAATCTAGAGTTTCTAGATTTATTCTAATGAACTGAATTTGGTGACCAAATCGTTGCAAAAACTCTATATTAGAATTTTTGTGCACGGGAACTCTCAAACTTTTACGTTCTTCAGCAATAATGGCAGATCGTCCAACGATAACTGCATTTTCCGGAGATATTGAAGATAAAGTAGCGATTTCATTTAACCTCTTGACTGGATTATACCTTAAATCCAGTAAACGAAGTAGGTTGTCAATTGGATATATTCGGTTATCGGTTTTATACTGAGTTGTTTTCTTTTCCATCATTTGTGTTCTTAAATCTGAGGAAACTGGACGATGAAAGCTGTTTTGGGTGAGGAAATGATCCACACCAAAACACCATTTTTTACAGACAAGTCTGCAAACGAAAACGTCCTTTTTGGAGAGGTGTTCAAGGAGAAATGGAAATATCTGTTTAATAAATACATGAACGTATAAATTATAACGAAAAAGAGTGTTTCAAGTTTTGGAAATTTTATAGAAATTAAGATACTTAAAAAATTAATTTCCTCGAACCTCAATAAATGCCCATGTTTTCTTCGTGGGATGAAGAACATCATACCAAAAACAAAGTGATAGTGAAGCATTGAGAAGATCCTTGGATTCTTTCACATATTCAAACACGAGCTCCCAAACCTTAAAATAAAATAAATTGCCAGACATGTACGTCAATTAAAATAAATTTAATAAATGTAGGAATTATTTATAAATGAAATAGAATACCTCAGGTGGTATTTTTGCTAAAATTGTTGGGAATATCCCTCCATGTTCCAGTTCCATCATAATAATTTCAAAAATCTAATTCCAATTGGCACTTTTCAGAAATATGTTTTAAATTAGATTTATTCTTTTTCCTCTTTAACCTGAGCACTCACAAACGTTTATATTAATTCGAACAAAATCAGGCTTGTAAAATGTTTACATCTGAACGTGTGTTTTACTAATACCACTACTCAATGAATTTAATTTACATGAATAAAAGATAGAAAAGAGACTTGTTATCGATATTCCTGTAATGTAAGGTTATCAAGTTTGGTTGATAGACAGCCGTCATACTTTTATCTTGCTTTATCTTAAATTGATAAACAAACTAATAAAGATTTATGAATGTTTTACTTGTTATCACAGAGTAGTGAGTTGTTTTTACTCTTGATGTTTAATTAATAAGAGTCAGAGGTTATTTATAACGTATGACATTCGGTTCATTTGGTTCGTTGTAGTGTAGTCACGTTTATGGTCATGAGTAAATTAAAATAACTCGATCTTACAAGTTAAGTATCAGTAAATAAAACAAACACTGACACGATATGAAATAAACACGTTTTATTTTATGCCAAGTACATTTGCTCGTTTTTTTCAACTTATAGGCTTAAAACAGATTTTGAAAGTATTTTTTGGTTAAAACATGTTACTGTTGCTATGCATATTATGCACATAATAAATATGTTAACATAACAACACGCTATCTATAGCAAATATTTATGTAATTTTTTGATTTTATACCAGAATTTTCTTGAACTTATTTGTTCAACATAGAGTGGTCCAACTGAGAACTTTGCACGTTTCGAATTCATGCTATATTTTCACATCCATTTTTTTCGCATTCCACGAAAACAAGTAAATAAATAAGTATGCCGACTTCAAAACTATTCCTTACCACGTGCCTTTAATTTACTGGCATGCATGGATTTTGGTTGATTTATAACGTAGAAAATTTTCATAGAAAACGATTAAAAACAAAACGCATTGATTAAAAACATAGACGGTATTTATTACTGATGTTTGGAAAATGTGAGGGGAATTTGAATGGATTAAATTCGATATCCATTATCTTGTTCATGCGACAACAAACTAATTGCAGCATGCCATTATATTATTGAGCTTTTTAAAACAACTAGGGATGCAAATAAATTTTATTTTTTCATTCTTTTTCATTTATTTATTCCCAATTTTTATAACAAATTCTTAACTCTGTTTTAGATGACCATATTTATATAAATTTATGTCGCTTTCGACAAGTTGAATCAAATAAGTGTTAGTTTTTACTATGGGTCATCATTCTGCAAAGTCGTTTTTATATATTATTGACCGTTTCTGAACAGTCAGAGAGAAATTACTTATAATGGTTGAATATCTCCATAAGAAATAATATCAATTAGAGACTATAAGCAATCCTAGAGCATTTAAGGCAACAGACAACGATACAACATTAGTACGACTTACTTCCCTTCGGTAGGAAGTGGCGGTGCTGGCTCTCATTTATCCATTGGAACTTTGGTAGGTTCAGTAGGAGCTAATTTGTGTGGCAACGCTGACATTCGACTAACCATTATTATCGATTAAACTTGAAACCAGGTTTTGGATTTTTCACTAGATTTTGGTTACATTTGGTGAAATTTTACGACTCGAAAAAGTACACAACAACGAGTACTTATGCAAATCTACTATTCATCCTTTTTCTTCATAATGTTAGTTATTTGTCATAATTAGCTTTATATCTACTTTAGTGGCTTTGGGATTTATCCAATTTTTAAATTTCATATTCTGATCTTTACTGGAACAAGACTTTAAAATGTCAAAATTCGCAAAAGTAATCAGATTGATTTGGGAATTGTTGAAAAGTGGAAAATGATCGATGAATTTTTTTTAAGAAGTGGAAGGTTAGAGTGGTCTAAAGACCTAAACATAAGTAGAAACTCTAGCAAAGTTTCAAGTACGAATATTGATAAACTAAAATTGAAAAATTTAGTGGGACCAATTTATATAGTGGTTTTTGGTCTTTTGGCTGGTCTCTGTTTATTTATATTGGAAATTTTTAAGCATAATTTGTTCTGTTTGGCACTATTTGACAACGCTGTAATTGGTGGGTGTTTTTATTGGAACTAAAAACAATTTAATTAGCATCTCTGATTTTTATGGAGAATTTTACTCGATAATTAACACTCAAGTCTGAACAATTAAAACAAAAGAACCAATTTTGTACGATAAATGTAATGTGCTTTTAATTATTTAATGACCCTTATATATTATCTACAATAATTAAACGTTAAACTTAAGGCATAAAATAATGTTTTAAAAACAATTAAGCAATGACAGTAGCAACAGCAAAAAATAGCATTGTCTATTCTCTATAGAAAAGAGCTTCGAAAGTACTCAAATATAAAAGCCATCTGTCAAATTCTCATTTAAACGAGATCTTTACATCAATCTCATTTATTAAGTAATAAGCCTGCTTATTGGAGTTTGTTTGAATATGTTGCCATTTTAATAAATTAAAACAGACACACAAAGCATTTCAAAAGAATTGAATGTTAAACAGTCATTAAAATGTTCTTATATGGAAATAAATTAGATACGGGGGAAATTTTTGATAAGGAAGGCACATAAAATTTGATTGTATGCTTTTCGGGGAACCATCAAAAACCTGAATAAATATAACCACAAGACAACTTTTATCTGCTCATATATTGCTTTATTCAGTTTTCTTGTTTAACTGTAATACAACTGGTAGATTAAATTAGTTGACACCGTGAAACCGTACAAAAGATTAATTGGCCACTAATTAAATTAATTGCGCGCCTCTAAGGTTATAAACTTAACAATTGTTTCTCGTGTATTGCAGAAGATTATAAAAATAAAATGTAAAATGAAACCTGAAATAGTGGCGATTGGGAAGAATTTGCTTTGGTGTTAATTTAGTCTAGTTTAGTGTTTTTAGTCCAAACCCCTGGTGCGCGTTGAAGTTCAATAAATAAAATGGAACACTATTATTGGAAGAATGAAGAAAGCATTTAATTTTAATTGGAAAGTGAAGCCATAAAACATTTATAATTGAACAGCACGTGGAACTAACCAGGCTGCAGATTCATATTTTGGCTACCTATTTAGCTACATTTAAGCAAGGATTAGTTTAATGAACTCTATGTACATGTTAGAATATTCACTTTCAAGAGGGACACTAATTGAAACGTGTTTCAAACATCAAAAATTGCTTTGTACCAGGAAGATTGCTCCATTTCATTTGAAAATTATTTTTTTAGTACTAATCACACAAAACTTTGCACGAGTTCTCATTTATTCACGCATAAGCCATTTCCAAAACCACTTAATATCCTAAAAACAAACGTAACTGGAAAAAAATGACAAAAACGTGTCATGAATGTAACCATAGTCAGCATTATATGACTTTAAATAATTACATTGGGCTAAGTGAAATACACTAGTTCTACAAACTATGTCGTTAACACTTGGATTGGAAAAAAATTTAGAAAGCCAAATGTCTAGACAGGTTTTTTGGTTGTTGTTCTAAATACTAAACCTTGTTTGTTTAATGACAATATAAGACACAGCCAAAGACCACTAAACTTTCAGCTTTCAAGTCGTACAAAAACATATTTGTGAAATTTTGTCAGAAACTTTAGTTTGTTTAAGCATGGATTTGGCAATAATTGTTTCGGTGTATTTACAAGTGCTTAATACAAACAACGTAAAACATTGCACGCAACTTTTCCTTTTTCAACAATTGGAATCGCTCAGTAAATCTCCTTTCTCATTCAGTGATATATCGAGAATAATTCAACCAAATTTAGCAAACTACGTATTTAACACGTATGTCCATTCAGAAGCAAAGGATCCGTCAATTCAATCAAAATTGAGTCAAACTGTAAAATTTCAATATCCGTGTACTTTTTCTGTAGTAGTTTCAAACGACAAAGTTGCTTTACATAGTTCAATAGGTACTTTAAACAAGTTCAACAAACATATTATAAGAATGGAACACGATTTTTTTCTATTTGTCACCACAAATAATGCAAAATACAGTTATCCTGATAATACTTCATTGATGACTGTTAATTTTAGATACAAAATATTTGCTACAATAAATTTGAGAAAAAATAAAACTTCTTACTTTACAACTTGCTCATACTGTCAAAGCGGATATCCTGGAACGATGTCAATAATTAGCCCAGTATTTTCTGACTACCTTAACAATTTCAACGGAAAAGTATTTCGAATTACTACACCTACGTCAACAACATCATTAATCGAAATAAAAGAACAGTTTTCCCTAAAATGGATACCAATTAGAGGATATCAAAAATTCGCTCTTGAACATTTAATGCGACGATACAACTTTACTGGAACATTTTTTCCGTCAATTGGTGGAGGTGGAACAGGCTCACGTTTTCCAAACGGTACTTGGGTAGGTTCGGTTGGTGACATTTTGAGTGGCAACGCCGACATTGGATTAAGCTCAGCGCAAATTTATGCGAGAAATCTGGTTGTTGATTTTACCTTGCCGATGGGATATACTTGGCTAACATTTACAACAGGGAAAGGTTTGCCTCAATACTCTTGGAAATCTACTTATTGGCCATTGTCTCAAGAGTGCTGGTATTTTGTTACAATTAGCTCCATAGCAACTTTTGCCGCATTTAGCTTGATACAGGTTGTAAGGTCTCGAATAATATTGACTCAAACAATTAATTTCATGTTTCGATCTCTTCTTGAACAAGATGCTATTACAGGACTTAAAGGACAAAGTGTTCGTGTGTTGTCCGCTTTTTGGCTTATACTAAGCTTAATAATTACGACAGCATATCGATGTAAGTTGGTGCCTATGTTGGCTTATCCGATTTTGGAACAACCTCCTTCAACGTTTAAGCAAATGGCTGGCGCTAACCATTATCAAATATCTTTGCAGTATGTACGAGGAGCAGCTTACGCATTATTAAAAACTTCACCTAACCCAACATTAAAGGCAATATTTAAACGTATGCATCTCGAGGAAGATGCTGTTAAATGCTTTAGCGATTTGTTAGGTTCAGATGGAGGGCACAAAAGTTGTGTGTCATGGGTTGATGTAAGTATTCAAGTGCAACATCGAAACTTGAGTGACCAAATGGTCAGCAATACTTCGCCATTAGTTATGGCTCAGGATACTTGTTATTTTGTAGGATTGCCATTGATGCTCAAAAAAGGTGCTGTGTTTAGAGAAAGATTTAACCAGGTTATTGAGCGAGCAGTAGACATGGGAATTGTGGAAAAATGGAAAATTATTGATCGAAGCATGTTAAGAAGTGAACGAGTAAAATGGTCAAACAGTCTAAGTAAAGAAAACAATACCATAGATGAATTACTCGATAGCAATAATGATAATCTAGAAATGAAAAATTTATTAGGACCAATGTATTTAGTAGTTTTTGGCATTTTGCTTAGCATTGGTGTATTTCTAATGGAACTTGTAAAGCACAGGGTTTGGAAATTATTATTTATGGACAACGTTTTATTGGCTAATTTTTAAAGCATACGTAAAATTATTTTTATAAATAGGGCTTAAATGTATTAGGAAATAAAATTAGTCCATCAGTTTTGATGATTCATAATCCAATGTTACATTTTATAAGCTACAATTCTCTAATTACTTAAACGAATAAATGTGATTGTGAACAATCACCTTGTATTAGACTATATTAGTAAACCATACTTTTACACATCTAGAAAGGGGGGTTTCTTTTGCAAAAACATCAACGTTATATCAGCTTAATTATTGATTTAACTTAGCTTTAATTTGTTTATCCTTTTACAACATTGATATTGCATTGACTTCCTGTTACGGAATTTGAGCGGTTGAATTAGAAGGCGAGATGAGCAAATTTGGATGTTTAAGAACATCAAATTGTCCAGGTAATTTCATTTTAAATTCCATCGAGTAATTTCCCTACGGGAGAACTTTTGCATTGGTGCATTTTTCGTTTTTTTAGAATAATTCTCTGTTAAAATAATTCTCGTAGTTTTGGGCATTTAAAAATACTCTCGATTAAATTTTGTTCTTGAATTTTGTAACAGGAATAGTTCACTTATTCACTTTTTCCCATCTGTAATTTTTTTATGCTATTCCAAATTATTTCCAAAACCCATGAGCATATCCCTATACAACATCCTCCTAAAAGCACTATAAATATTACAACCAAGTTTCCTGAGAGCTTACTCGGTGTCCGTTCAACTAAAGTAGTTTGTATAGATATGTTTTTCGTGTGTATTATGTAAGACGCTGCACTACGAATTTTCACTAAGTGATCTGCAACCAATGTGTTCCACCAGCTAAAAATACCTGATTGCTCTAATCCCCTAATCCTGCACCATACAACATTTGGAAACCATCCACGTAATTTTACTCCAATTTTTATTTCAAGTAATTCTTCATGGCCTTTCGAAATTTTGGTAAGACCAGCCTGCTTAAGTTTCATTTCATACTCAAGTACATTAGGCTCATAAGCAAGTACTGCAGTTTTGTTGCAAGATTTTAAAGATTTCAATGATTGTTCAGATTGCACCGAACTCAAACTGGTATGGATACGTTGCCGGCTAATTGTTCTATTGGATGGATCAATTTCTGTATTATGAAAGTCTAACTTTCCCGTGTCTATAAGCGTTCGGTCATGGATCTTAGTCAGGTGAAAGGGAATGTCAAAGCTATTTCCGTTTAGTGAAAGCATATAATGTTTTATAATAGAGTCAATATACATTAAAGGCATAGCATAGGAATCTTTAACTTCAAATGTATGATTACTTGTGTATTTTCCGTCCTTAGTACATTCTGATAGATGTGCCTTTGATTTGTAACATACTGAATCTAACCAAACAGACTTGGATTCGACGGTTATTTTGAAACCATGATAACTAATCTGGTCAAATGTCCTAAACGGACGAAATTGAATAGGAGAAATGAGGTCATTTATATTATTGTTTTTAAAAGCGTTGCTAATAATCAGAGTACAAAATAATGTAACTGTTCCAACTATTTTCAAATGGATATTTTTAAGAAAAGAGGTTGGGTATGGAGTCGATTGTTCCAAAAGATTTTTCACAACGGCAAATAATGCGTAGTATACATTAGTATCTGAAATCCATAGGTGCACTGGCTCAATATCAATCAGCCGACACCAAGCCACTGGCAAAAAAATTAAAATAACTACCACAATTAATACCCAACAGTAAAAATCATAACTTGATAGCAGAACAGAGTAGGATCTCTCATTTTTATATGTATCACCACAAGCAATAAAATTCATACGAGATGGAGGATAGCTGATGACAATATCAGCTCGGGAAAAATTAAAACCAAAAAATTTAAGAATATTAACCGAAGGTACTGACACACTTCGAAACATGGTTTGAGATTCGCTACCAAATACTTCTGTAATAAGGGAAGTTATTTTATACGAAATTAGGTTTTCGACTGACAAACTTCGGATGTCTTTAGAATTAGCGTTTAGATTTAAACTGGGGTCGTGCAAAATCAAAGTTTCCGAAAATGTATCAGTTTCTAATGTCCATACCGAGTTATTTTTGTTATAAAGACTTTTCGTATTTAACTCTTTAAAAACTCCTTTCATGCCTTTAGGTCTTAAATTGTCGTAAAATGATACATTAAATCCGCATTTTGCGCATGGATTAAAGACAATTAAGTTTTGTGAAAAACAGTTTACTATGAAAACAATTTGTAAAATATTGGCTTCAAGTCTACCATACTCTATCAAAGAGGAATGATGGCGAAAGGTTTCTGCATAACTAACAGTATTTCCATAAACTAGTATACGTGTTCTAATAGTGGGATTAACATCAAACGGCATATACTGCAGAGTAATAGGCGACCAAAATTCGGATAGCGGTGTCAAACTTTTTAATTTAGATGGAATCACTACTAAGTATATATGGATTTCGTAGTTCCATGGTCGGTTGTTAGCAGAGAAATTGTGAAACTTTAGTTTCGAACAAAAGTCCCAAGCATTGGAAGAAATATATTTAGAACCACAATCTATTGTACTACTGAAATAAACGGCGGTAATATTTTCAATTTTTGAGCCAAAGTGTGTTGGAAACAACTTTGTTGTTTGTCTGCGAGTAAGCAGTTTCTTTGGCTTTTCATTTTCATGGAAAAAAGTTTCAACCGAAATTTTGAACGGTTGAAACTCTAGTAGTAAAACTGGTTCAGTGTAGGGAATTATATTTAAACCAAAATAGCTGGTTACAGATATAAAGCACTTTGATGGTAACAAAATTGATAAATCAATTTCATTAATTTTCAAATCGTTTTGTTTTTTAAATGAGATCCTATTCGACACCGAATAAACTTTGGTGTACCAAATACCAGAAACAGTTCTGTAAATAGCAAACAGAAAAATTAAACATATCCGCATACTTGCGTTTTCGTAAAGCTGTCTTATTTCAAAAAGTATCAAATTACAATCATCAGTCAGATTTTGAATAACTTGGTGATTACTTTTTAAATTTTGAGATTATCTACATACATGAATCGAATGGCAAGTACTAATATCGTATTATATCCTGCGAGTAAAAACTGTTTGTTAAATAAAACACTAAATAATTGGTTTCACAATCAAAGTTTCTGGGCCATCAAAAAAATTTGGTCGACAGATAATGTGAGTTAAATAACTTTTCAAATATAAATACATGTTGCATGAAATCATTGCCTGAATAAAATTTATGGGACTAATTTTCAGTTATTTTCTACTTAACTGTGTTTTTAAACATTTTATTTTGACACATCTACCTATATGCGCAAATATGTACTATCATGATATATTATTCTAAAAACTGACTAAACAAAAAGTTAATATACTCAAATTAACGTATTTACTTTGCTTTTCACATAATAATGGAAAAAGTACTGGACTGTTACATATTGACTTGTTTTTGAAGACTTTCGTACTACTTTTAGTTGATCAATTCAAAAAATAGTAAAAGTGGTACTTATTCGTGACAAGAAAAATTGTAAGTAATTGAAATTTTGAGAATTGTACTTAAACTATGTACTAACCAACTAGTAACCAAAAATCCAGCAATGGTAATTGTATGTATTATTTTTTAGTATAGAATAGTCTGTTGAACTTATCTATTTAATTCAGTAACAGTTGTTTTGATTGGATCATGAAAAATTGCTTAACAAACAGCTCAACATAGCATCTAAAAATGTCCATACGGCTATAATAACGCAAAAACAAGGATGTAAAATACGCTGCAAAATATTTCTTGTTATGGCACTAGGAGAAATACTGACTAAAACTCACAAAAAGTTGTAAAATTTAAAAAAAAAATTTTCCTTAAAATTTCTTACTGAAAAAGTTTTACGCTATACAGATACTCTGTATCATATATTTAAAATTCTACCGGATCAAAAACAAAAATCAGTTAACTCTTATTCGCATAAGTTTAACACATGACTCATTTTAAATATGTGTACATACGAAATGGTATTTTTTAGCTGTATCCAGACTAATGTATCATTTTATTTTGTGAATTTATCAGTGTAGTTTTTCTATCTTTAAGCTGTTACGTCAAAATAGTCACTTTTAGATCATTAATGGCATGTTTTAGCTCCAGAGTGAAAATCATGACCTTGAGCATGCAATGTCTCATGTAAACGATAAAAAAACTCGTGATGATTTCATAACACAAACTCATATTAACAAACCTTTATCACACTAATATATCAGTAATGTACCTAAACCTGCTATTCATGAAAAAATTGTTATTGAACCTGTTAGCACAAGAAAGAATGACAAAACCATTTCAATGTTTTTTTTTTCACTTTGACTTTGATCTCAAGTCAAAACCTGTTTTCTCATGCTTTATCCTAAAACTGAATAAAAATAACACAAGTAAATATTCAGCTGTCGGTCAGCACGTCGTCATACTGAACTGTTACTAACCGAAATATTTCTTGATTAAAATTTAAAAAGTAACAAAATGTATTTACTTACCTGTGTTCTAATAATATGTGTAAGTGTATTTTATTTACTTGTGAGAAAACAAAAACAATATAAATTACCACCTGGTCCTCCTGGTCTACCCATTATTGGGAATATTCATCAGTTAATTGTGAAAAATCCATACGACAAGTTTAGACAGTGGGCAACCGAATTCGGCAAGATTTACACTATAAACTTGTGTACCAAACCAGCTATTTTAATTAACGATCCAAAGTTAATGCGGGACATTCTCAACACATTTGAATCAATTGGAAAATTTCAAACTGATACCATGCTTCTAATATCTCAAGGCCCATATGGTGTAATGAACTCTGAAGGACAAGCATGGAACGAACAACGTAAATTCTGTTTAACAAAACTTAAACAATTCGGCTTTGGAAATATACGAATGGAAACTTTAATACTATCCGAAGCAAACGAAGTGTGCGACTGGATAACAAATCAAGACAATAAAGGTAAATCTCTTCAACTGCATCCAATATTTGTCCAATCAGTGATAAATACAATATGGACCATGATAGCCGGTACAAGAATAACTTTGGGTGACTCTAAAATCACACAGCTTATGGAAACGTTCCAGGAAACGGTACAGTACACTATGAAGACAGGTCTATTTTTCCTACCATGGTTAAAATATGTCATTCCTGGGTTATCGGGATATACGGCATACGAAAATGCTAGTTTGCAAATTACAAAGTATATTGAAAAAGAATTTATGGATCACAAAAAGTCATTTAAATCAGGAACGGAAAGGGATCTAATTGATGCATATATTGAGTATTCGAAGAACGACCCTTTAAAATGGAAAAATTCTGTTGCTACAGTAGTCGAATTATTTGTTGCGGGGTCTGAGACAACCGGAGCGACCCTGGTTTGGATATTGTGTTATCTTTCTGTAAATCCTGATATTCAACTAAAGCTTCAAGAGGAAGTTGACACGATTGTTGGAGAAAGTCAAGACATTTCCTTAAGTCATAAATCTAGTATGCCTTACACAGAAGCAGTTATTTTGGAAGGTATGAGATTGTCCTCTTTGGATCCGATTGGTGTAATCCATCAACTTTTGGATGATCTTCAAATCGAAGATTACAAGTTTCCAAAGGGATTGCTTCTTATTCCAAACTTGTATCACTGTCATTATAACAAAAATGTTTGGAACGACCCGGAAGAATTTCGACCAGAAAGATTTTTGGAAACGGGTGGAAGTAAATTGAAGGAACATGTGGTTACATTCCAGCTGGGAAAGAGGCAGTGTGTTGGAGAACCTTTAGCGAAAGATATTTTGTTTGTGTTTGTCACTAGAATTTTTCAGCTTTTTGATGTAAAGCCAGATGAAAAGGAAAAGCCAGAGGATTACTACAAGCCAAGTGATATTGGTTATGGTCTAATGCCACCCACACTTGGCTTAAGATTCACAAGAAGAATAAAAAAGTAGCGGCTAAGCTTAGGGAAATAGACTCAACATTTTTTCCCTTCGTAGCATTCAATATTATTTTAAAAAGTTGTTATAACCCGAATAATCATGAAATAAAGGAAAGAAGTTAAAGAATTTTTTGTTGTACTATTCCAAGCGGTAAAATTTTATTATTTATTAAAAGCATTTATGTTATATTTAAATCATTTAGTACTCACAATGCTTATTGCAATGGAAGGACTGGTTTGCAGTTTAAAATAAAGTGGATTATCTTCTTGTTTAAGTTTTGATCAGTTCTGGTCATAAAAAATCTTTTTAAAATGTCATCCTCTTGTATATAGAAATTTAAACACATAACTGAATTTTATGTCATCTACTCTTCTTTACATATTATCTGCAGGAAGCCAATGAACTTAATTTTGCCCAGTATAGCATAACTTAATTATAATAAGAAATAATTTTACTGATCTATATGTCGAAACAAAAACTTAAACTAATCAAAGCCAAGATCTAATCACAACTAACATAATTTATTTATTTCTCATTCAATTAAATTCAACAGCTCCGATTAATAAAAAATTAAGTGAGGAGGTATTTGTCATCCTTTCTACAGAACCACATAAACATTAAACGAATCCAGTCATCATTTAATATTGAAATTTAAAAACAAAAGTTAATAAAAATAAATGGAGAAAAACAGGGAAATGAGATTTGGACATGGTAACTTAAACAACAAATGCATATGTTAGTACCATCATTAGCAACTATTTGAGTTAAATATATTTGTACAATATTTTCTTTCGTTTTTTTTTTCAGAAAATTTCATTATCATGATATAATTCTTGAATGTATTCTTATATTGTGCGTAAAATAATTCAGAAAAAATGAAAGTGAACATATATTCACTAGTTTCTTTTAGTACATAAGTACCTACACTTCACTGCAAAAATCAAAAAATTCTACCGTTTGGTTTTTTATTACTAATTTTCAATGTTTGGAATTCTACAAAATTTTGAAATTAAATATCTAAAAATACACGCAATTATTTTTTAAGAAAATTGTACTAGAAGATAAAGCAGCTGTTTTTGATCATTTTTGGCATTTAAAAAAAATTAATTAACCAATTTTTCACTTAAAATTTAATTAAAACAAATTAGGTTAATTGAGTTTTTATTTTTCACGTGTATATAGATAGATACGTACGGCCTTGACTGATTACTTGCTTATTCAAAATAATAATAAAATCAATATTTTTTTCATCAATTTAATTATTTAGCTGATATTTGATGTTAGTTTTTTTTTACGCTAGTCCAAATTGCTTCCATGACCCATATGTATATACTTATCCAACAACCAATTACAAAGACATAAAATATTACAACTAAATTTCCTGACAACTCAGTTCCAAGTTGTTCATTATTTTCTGTATCCGTTTTATTCGTAACTAAGTAGCTTGTGCTAGAGCTGCGAACTTTAGGTAAATGTATTGCAAAAAGTTTGTTCAACCAGCTAAAAATACCTGACTGGTCTATTCCTCGAACCCTATGCCAAATAAAATTCGGAATCCATCCACGCAATTCAACCCCAATCATAATTTCGGGTAAATCGTCATTGCCGATTGATAATTTTGAAACGCCTGCCTGTTTTAACTTAATCTCATACTCCAAAATATTTGGCGCGTATGCTAGAACGGCCGTTTTGTTGCAAGCTTTCAACAATTTCATTGATTGCTTCGATTGCACTGACTGCAATCTAGGGTAATAACTATACTGAGTTAGTGCTATTTGCTGCTGATAGTTGAGCTGATCAATTTCTTCATATATAGAATCCAGCTTACCAATATCCATGCGAGTACTTTCATAAATTGTTCTATAATGTTTTGGTGGCCTATCTTGGGTTTCTATTATAATCGAAAACATGTATTGTTCCATAATAGATTCAATATTCAGCAATATTTCCTGATATTCTGATGCCCAGTCTCGATACACATATTTGTGATTCGTTATGTAGTTCCCATCTGTCAAACATTCTAACAGGCGTATACTTGAATTGTAACACAGTTCTTCTAGCACAATGGAATATGACTCTGTTGTTACATTGAAGCCATTTTCAATAAGCTGGTCAAATTTTTGAAAAGGTCGAAATGGGATGGGATTAATTAAAGTGTTAATATTATCATTCTTGTACCCATTACTTAAAATTAGAGTGCATAAAAGTAAGCAGCATCCAATAAACTTCAAATGGGAGTTTTGAAGAAATTTTTCAGGATATGGGGTGGATTGTTCTAAAATATTCTTTAAAATAGCTTGTAAAACATCAAAAGTATTCGGACCTGAATTTTTTAACGGAACTGCATGAACATTTATCAGCCTGCACCAAGTCGCAGGAGCGAAAACTAAGACAACAATTAAAATTAAAATCCAACAATGTAAATCATAACTTGCTAGCAGAACAAAGTATGTCCTTTTATCATGTTTGGTGTCCCCACAAGCAATAAAATTCATACGAGTTGGTAAAAAAGGAATCGAAATATCAGTAAGAGAAAAATTGTAACCAAGAAATTCAACCACTCGAACAAATGGATGTACTGAGTAATACCACTTTGTGGTGGATTTTTGTCCAAAAACCTCTGCAAGCAATGTGACGATTTTTGTTAATAGTATCTTTTCAATAGCAATCCCATATGTGCTTTTAAGTTTAGCATTAAAGTCAATATAATTTTCCGAGTTTTCGAAGATTTGTAAAAAATCCTCAACTTGTAACGCCCAAATTGATTTATTTTCGAATTTTAAACTGGATTTGTTCAGCTGTTTAAAAATCCCTTCAATACCATTAAGTTTTATGTTCTCGAAAATAACAAATACATTATTACGCTGTGAGGATGGAACGATAACTCTATAAACCATAGAACCAACGTCCATAAGGAAAACCATTTTTAAGGTGAATTGTTCAAGGTAATTTTCCTCAAACATAAAATCATAATTCAGATTCGATTTTGTTTCATTAACATCGTTTTCATAAATCAGTATACGACATCTAACATTAGTGTTAACTTCTAACCTCTGATATTTTTGGTCCAGCATTTGCCAAAACTCAGGTAACGGTTGAATGTTTTTTAATCTCGAACGAACAATTATTAAATAAATATGTATCTCGTAATTCCATAAACGGCTGTTAGCAGAGAAATTGTGAAATTTTAGCTTTGAGCAATAACTCCAATAATTTAAAGACAAATATTTAGACCCACAAAGTGTTAGATTACTTAGATCATATGACGTATTTTTTTCTAATCTTGATGCAACTTGAGCAGGAATAAATATATTTTTTTCAGTAATTACACGCTGACCACGACTGCCAAGAATATTTTCAACTCTGTATCGTTGGAGTTGTTGTAAAACCACTGGTTCACTGAAGGGTAATATGTTCAAACCTAAAACATTGGTTACTGATATAAAGGAATTTTTCTTTTCGGGTAAAAAATTAGATATATTTACTTCACTAACTTCTGTAACAAATGATGAATTAAAATTTATTTTGTACTGAAGTGAAAACAATTCCAAAAGTTTACTGGCAAAAACAAACCTGAACAATATGATTTGATGAATTAGGCAACATGAGATTGTCATGTTCTTAAAATATGTTGATTTTGTTTCAAAGGTATAATTTTAAATCTGTTCTAATTTTCTTTCTGCAGAAAATTAGGAAATATGGCTTCTTTTCAAATAAGATTTAGAACACAATTTTATTTTACTGACTTTTTCTTTAGGTTTTAAGCAACTTTAAGACAATTGAATCTGACCGAATTGAGCAATAAGTTATTAAATTAGAGAGACAAACGCAGCTAAACTAACAGTGCAATCTAGTAAATGTAATTTTAAAGGGTCGGCAGGCCATAAAAATACTTGAATTTTAAGAAAAGTAATCATGATATCATTGGACCCATTCAATATTAAATTACAAAGTACTCTTGTTGAAATGGGGTTTTAAGTGCTTTAAAACAACTCGAAGTGTTTTATAAGTAATATTCTAGCTTTTGATCAATCCACTTAAATAATCAACCGTTTCGCTCAGATAAATCTAATTTAGTTGCTTTGATCAAATTGATTTAATGGATGAAATTTTCGCACTTTTGTTTGACATGCTTTTCATTTATAATTGAATTTGTACTTGTCAGATTTCTTTTTGAACCATGAAAGCAATATATATCATTACTGCATTAAATTAAAAATACTATTTTGGTTTTTTAAATAATATAAAGTAAAAATAGTGAAATGAAGTCATTAGTTTATATTGTAACTCAATTACATCCAATCTTTATCCAATCAGTGAAAAATACAATATGGGTGGACCATGATTGTCGGTACAAGAATAACTTTGGGTGACTCTAAAATCACTCAACTTATGGAAACGTTTCAGGAAACGGTACAGTACACTATGAAGACAGGTCTATTTTTCCTACCATGGTTAGAATATATCATTCCTGGGTTATCGGGATATCCGGCATACGAAAATGCTAGTCTTCAAGTTTCAAAGTATTTTTCTTGTGTTCTCGTTCTGTAAATCCTAATATTCAGCTAAAGCTTCAGGAGGAAATTGACACGATTGTTGGTAAAAATCCAGACATTTCTTTAAGCCATAAATCTAGCATGCCTTATACCAAAGCAGTAATTTTGGAATCAATGAGATTGTTTTCTTTGGATCCGATTGGAGTAATCCATCAACTTTTAGATGATCTTCAAACCGAAGATTACAAGTTTCTAAAGGGATTGCTTCTTATTCCAAACTTGTATCACTGTCATTATAACAAAAATGTCTGGAGCGACCCAGAAAATTTTGAACCGGAAAGATTTTTGGAAACTACTGCCAGTAAATTGAAGGAACACGTGGTTACATTCCAGCTGGGAAAGAGGCAGTGTGTTGGGGAACCTTTAGCGAAAGTTATTTTGTTTGTGTTTGTCACTAGAATTTTTCAGCTTTTTGATGTAAAGCCAGATGATAACCAAGAGCCAGGGGGCTCCTATAAGCCAAGTGATATTGGCTAAGGTCTAATGCCACCTGCACTTAGTTTGCGTATTGCGCCAAGAACAAAACAGTAATTGCAAAGTTTAAGAAAATATATTCAATATTTTTTTTCGATTTGGGACGTTAATAATATTATACACAAATATGTCATATGAAAAAATAATGAAATAAGGTCAACAAAAATATTTTGTAGTCCCATTTTAAGTATTAAGATTGAATTATTATTTATTATAAGCATTTATGTCAGAATTATGTCATCTAGTACTCTAAAATTTTATTTCTATGATTTGACTGGTTTGCAGTTTAAAATAATTTAGTTTATATCCTTCTTGGTCGTAAAAAATCTATTTAAAATGCCATTCATATGCAAAAAGCAATTTAAATACATATATACATTTTGCTTAACAATTATTTTCCTAATATATTATCTCCAGGAATATAATTAACTTCATTTAGCCTAGCATAGCATAACTTAATATAAATAAAAAATAATCCCACTGTCGAACTACAATGTCGATACAAAAAAATAACTAATCAATTCCAATATCTGATCAAAATCAACATATTATATTTACTGCTTATTCAAATAAATTCAACAGCTCCGACAAATAAAAAGTAAAGTGAGGAGATATGTGTCATCCTTTTTACGAAACCACAAAAACCTTAATGGAATCCAGTCAACATTCAATATAGAAATTTTTTAAAAAAAGGAACAAAAGCTAATATAAATCAATGGAGATGCACAGGGGAATGAGATTTCGACATGGTAACTGACCCAACAAATATATTTATTAGTACCAGCAACTGCAACTATTTGAGTTACATATTTATGCAATAATTTTTTTTCGTTTTTTTTCTTCAGAAAATGATCATTATTATTATAAAAATTGAGTTAATAAATAATTCATTAAACCTCTTTAACCAAAAATGTCAACATCATTATTATTTTATCATATTCGCTAGTTTAAGTTTTTAACTCATCAGTAATAATGAAACGACCATATTTACTTCCTCATTTACAGTGTTCAATATTGTGCTGCACTACATTTAAAAAACGATCAAGTCGTATTGACGTTGAAATACAAGTTTTAAGTTGCCTTCGAGGCTATGTAGAAACTAAAAAAGCTTTCCAGTCATTCAAAAAAAACTTTAGATTTCCTTCTTTAATTAGGCAATACTTTAATTAAAATTTTAATTAAGCAAAACTGAGCTATCTGTCAAAATAAAAACGTGGTAAACAAACCAGAAATCTAATCAAAATATTTACATTACTTAATGCACAGTTTTGAAAATACACAACCGCGATTAATAAAAACAATAATTAAATTGTTAATTCGTCGAAACATTTCGATGTGGCAACCACAAAAAAACTAACAAACAAGTATAGTCAACTTGTGAAATGAAATAATTTGTGACAAAGGTATAGTATATATTTTAGTCTTATATTAATATTACAATGCATTGTTTAACCAATATCAAAGCTAAAGCGTTGACAGACAGTCAAGTAACCAAAGCGAAAAATATTTTGGTCCTAGATTCACTTCAAAATTTGTGTACATAAACATGTTTTCCAAAATCGCGAAAACAAACGGTGGGACACTTTGTATGCAAACTTGGACACACAAATTAAAAAACTGACTAGTAAAATATTGGTAATTATATTTGCCAAAAACAGCTAAAATTTTAGTTTATAGTTTGAAATATATTTGAAAAGGTCGTAGATCTACCATACCATTTGAATAAATGTAAGCTACAACTTTCAAGTGATATTTGTATCGTCTTTAACCCGTGTCCTAATATTTAGAGCTAACTTTTTTAAACGGCCATTTAAGTTTTCAGAAATTTTCCCAATCGTTAGGTTAGAACTTTGTAACTCTAAGATAATAATAAAATTGAAACGACCTGATTTACCAATTCATTCACAGTGCTCAGCAATGTGCTCCGTTGCAATTCAAAAAATGGACCAACTTGAATTGACGTTGGAATACAGGCTTTTAGCTGCCTTCGAGCCAATCTAGAAAGTATAAAAGTTTTCCAATACATTCGGAAACTTTCGCTTTCCTCTTTTGCCACCACAGCAAAACTGTGCACAATCACTGTAGCAATTCCAACAACCACATCAAATCCCAACAAAAGAAAAAGCATCAAAATTGGCAGCTCACGATAGAACTTCAAACATACCACAGTTGTAACGACATTAACGCTAAACGCACCAATCATAATTCCTGGATAAAGACAGGAGCCAAATTGATTCATCTCTGAAACAAAACAAATGTTTTGTGCGTAGATGTTCCACTCACGGTCAAATAATCTTTTTCCAACACAAAAGCTTTTTTTCCCGATGTATCCATAACTACGTCTCAAAATGTACTTCACTTCATAAAGGGCAGCTGTTACGTATAAAAATGCTTGCATTGCAGGAATAACTCCCAAGTAGCCGAATATGCATTGCCACAAACCACAAAGTATTTTCATCAAAATTGGTAGATATTCGAATATACTTGCAGGTAAAATCCAACT
>JAQIWN010001540.1:0-20012 GCA_034699025.1 Entomobrya cf. arborea Gr-Col-00668
CGAGGAACCTCAACAACCATGTTGAAAATGTTTGTACCAGCCCTCAACGGAATGTCATGAAACGGAGAAATGGGTCCATTTTCATTACCTACAATAGAATACAATTGTCACAAAAGATTAAGCCGGCTTCTAGCTACATTCTGAACAGAACATTATATAGTCAAGTTGTGTAGGTGAAGATTTATATGCGAAAAAGTTAACTGAACCTAACGTAAAATTAGTTTTAATTATGACACAATTACGTGACATGACATGACACGTCAATGGTTGTAGGACCGGTGAAAAAAACAACAATACACTTACGGTAATAAAGACGATAATCGAGTTTATTTAAGCTCCCACGTTGGACAGTTGTAATGGAAGTCATCTTCCTTTTTTTCAAAACCGGTGATTCACCCGTAATGGAATATTGTTTAACTGTTTCTTTTGACACGAACTGACGACAATGACACCTACTAGCCGGTGTTGACTGATAGCCACCAAAAATGTGTGTGCTGTTGTTCTTGTTGACCAAAGCAGCGCTACTAAACTGTCTTAATGGCGGATGATATTGATCAATACAAGGAGATAATTGTAGGTTTGATCCTAAAATATTTATAACAGCTGGATAATTAGAGTTGAGCAGTATTGGGGATGATGATCGTCTAAGACAGGAAAAAGTGAACGTCTGTTTAAACTGACGTAGCATATTGGACTACTTGTGAGAAATTTGTATATTGGCCCACAGAGTTGTGCAGAATTGAGTGTGTATGTTTAGGAATTTTTGTGCCTTGTGTACTGAACTTGTAGACTACCTATTTTCGATGAACTATACGAGATGCATGTAGCTATTTTTGTGTATTAGAGATATAGAACATAAAACTACCTACTTTACTAAAATACAGCATGCCTGGCCCTCCATGGCTCTTACTTGACTTTATACTTGACTACTTTTGTACGAGTAGTAGTTATCTAAGTTATCTCTCAGTTCATAATTCATATCCCATGATCCAAGGCAAGGCATCATCAAGGCATGCTTCTCTTATTAAATCCTTTTGTCTTTAAAAAATCATATAAACATGTAGGCTATATTCTGCTGCAAAAACATGAGAGGATATCGTCAATCGTCACAAAAGTCAGTTCAGTCATTCTAGTTTTAATTATGAATCATGAATTTTAAGCAAACAAATAAACCACATTTAGACTGGCAACTACTTGAATATTTGCAGTTGCATCAGATCAGCATTCCAGCAGATATAGAAAAGCTCTTGACTCTTGAGTTGAGTCTGAAGTGAAAAGCCTTCACTTGGCCGACCTAGGCAAGCTTCAAGCTATTGAAGTCCATTTTTATTACGCAAAAATAAGATAAAAAATGGGAGCAATATAATATATGTGGCTGAGCTGAAAGCACTACGAAACGTTATATTATTATCATCATTGAATGATGAATGAAAAAGATGAATTAAATAGTGTTATGCATCGATCGTAGTACATATTGCTGGAATGATACATGGATAGTTATAAAAGCTTGTTTAGAATTATGACATTACATGGATTGGATGGACATGAAATGACAGATATGTCAAGTCAAAGTTAAGTGTTTATAGTATATCTTCATTTCCACTTTAGCAAATATAGACGAACGTTTGTAATCATAATTATCATCATTCGTAATACTATAGAAAATTTGTGAAGTTGGGTTACGTCTTATGAATTCATGTTGAATGCTGACCCAATTTTTAAAACTCTTGGTTAATTATAAATGGTTTTCGTTTGTGGTAACCTTCGTCATCTCATATCTCGCAAAAAAATGTACATAAATAGCATGATAGTCAGTGTTTTCCAAAAGATAGCTATTGCGATAATTATCGTGGACGTTAAAGATAAAGATAGACGTTAAATTATCTTTTAACGTTAACTTTTATCGTACTGATTTAAAAATAATAACGTTTATCGTTAACGGTTATCGTCCAAGACCTAGCAAAAATATCGTTAACGTTATCTTTTATCGTAAGAAAAATCGAATGTTGAAATTTTTTAGGACTAAATGTATATGATGACCAAAAAATCGCAAATGTTTAATTTTTATACATTAATAACACACATAACGGTGAAGTAATTAGTATTTTAAGAGCAATTTTAGCATTAATTTTTGTCAAAGTTAAAAATTCATTTTTCTTTTACTAAAAACTATCGTTAACGTTATCTTTCTCGTTCAGATTTTTGACAAGTTATCTTTTAACGTTAACGTTAACGTTGGAACCCTTAATAAATTATCGTTTAACGTTAACGTTATCGGTCGTCAAAATGTATTTTAAGGTTTAACGTTATCTTTTAACGTCCACCGACCCAAAATGAAAACACTGATGATAGTACTCCACCAACCAGGTCGAGACGACAATGGTGTTGTCGTCGAACTTTGAAGTATGGGTTAAGTTAAGACACTTCACAACTTTGTAAATTCTCGTTGAAAGTTTCATGATCATTTTCAGTATTCGTATTTACAAAGTACCTATGCAATGCGCATGTAAATGGAATACGTTTCATTCAAGTCCCGTTGTTATTCATCTAAACAATTACATATTTGATGGTGATGCATTCACTTTGTCCGTGTTAAAATTCTGCCCAGCTATTTCTAAGACAAATTCGTAAATCTTTCCGGGTTCTTGGGCTGCGTGAAAAACAAGACTAATTCATACTTCATTTATATACTGAAATTGTAAATGATCGTATCATCAGTATCATCTCGTACACATGAAACATTTTAAATTCTCGTTTAAAGTATGAACAAGGCTGCGGTAGTGGTACGGTGATTACTCAGATTCATACTCATGCTGCCGTCGAGCATACTAAAAATTTGAACAATATTTAACAAAAATACATCTAAACACGACGCCATGTCTATGAGTTTAAAAAAATGCACACAAGTATTTTATCCAAGACTTTAGAAGTTAGACGTTTTTGCCCGGAGCAAAAAGATTTTCCCAAGATTCATGATACATGAAAACACGAGCGAATAGTGGGTGGGTACTGGGTGCCAACGGGTATTGAACTGGCTAGAAGCTATATATTATATCTATTCATATGAAATAGTGTCCAATTATTTGCTAAAACGAAGGCAATTCGCACTTCCATTTTAAACCATTTTATACCATTTCCTGCTAAACTTCCAAATTGATATAAATCAGGCTCGTGAAAGCGGATTTCATTAATTGAAAAACTGAATCACGAAAAACATTAAAAATAAATATTACTTTTATACTCGTCATGGGGCTTTCTGAGAAAATTACTTTACATCCCACGCTCCTCAGAAAACTACGTAATTTTCTTCACCATCAGAATTAGTGTGATTCCAACACATAGTTCGAAACAGTGGTATTGGAAAATGATCCTTATCAATCATTAAAATATTACCTATTGCAATGGCTCAATAAAAACAAATATCATAATCCATAATAGATTTCAAAATGAAGTTGGGTTGCGTGTTTATTTGAATCCACAAAAAAAACACATTTTCAAGAATTATGGAATTCGCCAAAAAAAAGAAAAGTTTTTTACTTCAAAATTTAATGCCCAATAATCTAACGCGTCAAGGTTAAAATGAGGCGACGCGCAATTAGGATTTTTTTACCATAATGTTCTATATTATTCTTCGTTCCTTATTTTATTTACAATGTGTACTTAAAACTACTACTATTGTTGAAATAATGAAATTGTTGAATAATATGGTTAAAAAATAAAAGCACAATTTTCACATAAATATAGTCTTTACATAAATATACACACTTAAATCTTTATTTCATTGTTACTTGTCCAGTAATATGAGTCGTCAGAGTTCTCTGACTAATTCTTTTCTCAGTACAACTTGTTTCAAAAGTCGCATGATGTGATTTTCACAGGCCGCATCATAAGGAGACTGTACAATTGTAACAAAAAATTAATCCACACTTCGACACTCGCAGCTTTGCAAATCATTTTCCCATACATTCACTCACAAATCAGTCTCTTGACAGTGCAGTTTGTATGCACTAACAATCGAAAAGAAGCGTGAGTATTTTCTAAACATACTAAAGTAACATAAATCTCAGCCCGACTTTAAGTCAGTCTTTGGAGGACCTCCTATACAAAATAGAAAGTGAGTCTAAAATATTTCCAGAAATAATTACCTTTTATTTACCTTAATTCATAACTCGATCATCAATAAACGTGTACTTAATTTTACGAATATTGAAAGCATTGTTGTTTAGTAAACATCTTTCACAGTGAACTCGCTCGTGAACTCGTTAAAGTTCATTCAAATAGTGCAAAAAATGAATAGCATTTAGAAGTCAATTTCTATCATAATGGCGAATGGCGTCATTTCATAATTTTGTGTGTATTTGTGTGTGTGGCATTGTTTAAATTACATGTTAGTGGCAGCACAAAAGAAACAACAAAAACAAAATCTTGCTTGAACAAAAGGGCTAGCATACGACAATTTTAGATTTCATTTCAGCATAAGATACTGTATACTATAACGGACTGTTACTGTTACTCTGCGTACTTCCCTTTTCCACTGACACTGACAATGAGTTGTAGTTTCGATGAATTAACCATCATCATCATCACCACCATTGCCATTACTGGCCATTTACAATTAGTGGGTATGCATTTATAATATGCATCATCAATGCTCGATCGCCAATCACTTTGATCACGTTTACCTTGAGTTTATTTCGACAGGGCAGGCACTAGCAAGTTTCTTGTGACACGACACGATACCCCAAAAAAGTATATGGACCAACTGACCAGTGACCACAACAAGAGACAGTAACAAGATCCGCAGGTGGTTATAGCAAAGTAGCAATGCATCGACAATCTTCTTCTAAAAGTCAACGGTTGAACAATGATGATCAGATCAGTCTATGGACTAGAATCATGGTCATAATATTATCATGTAGGTAGGGACTCTCAGAACGTATAAGGCATGTGCATAAAACAACAATCAGCAAGAAATTCAATGCCATTGCCATTTCTTGTCCATTAATGCCAACATTTTTTTATCCGCCTGTGTCGACAACTCCACTCCACGTACTTCATTTTCTAACAAATAGCTTCATCGTCACATGTGTTCAACATACAACTCTCAACATAGATACGTCATCACGATTACAATTGAATTTTTAAAGCATAAAATTAAATCAGTCGTCTCTTTCAAGAAAGGTGCACGCACGCGCAAGACGAAATTTCTTCGTAAGTAAATCTGGCATAACAATGTGATTCACAACAATAAGGATACTGCGAACGCCCCTTTCTGTTTCTATTTTCCGTTATTCCATGATTTTAAACTGGATTTCACACAATTTTTAAACTCAATTAAATCACATTGTTCTTATATCTTAGATTGCTTCTGAGCAATCAAAAATGTAGGCAACTTTTCGAGATTTTCAGAATAAATTTTGTCAGTTTTCATTGGTACAGTAATTACTTTTATATACTTATATGTACACTGTGACGGCATTTTTCAAGGTTCAAGTTCTGTGCTCTAGGCATGCATGACCTCTAATTTTAGCATGTGCAGTTATTCGTTAAAAATATATTGTTAATAGTTCTAAATATGAATCAAATTTTTATATGTGCCATACAACAGTATCTCTTTATGTACCAAATATGACATTAAAGAAGATTAAGGATGTAATTTGAAACAATTTTGAACTGGAGTAAAATTTGGAAAAAAGTCTTTAATCGAGTCTTGTGTCAACTGTAAATTAAGCTAGTTGAATTTCATGAACTTTTAAAATGGCCAATACACCTGTGATTGCTGTGTTCCTTGTCATGTAAGTTTAAATTTAAAAATTAAAGTACCAAAACTTTTTCATGGTCTTTTTTCCTGTTTTCTTCTCAATATCTTGAGTTACCTCGGACAAAAAACTATACATCCATGCTAAATCATATTAATATGTTTTTTTAAATAGAATTGCACAATTGTCTGCATTAACACTACCAGAAAATTATGACTCCACTACCCGTCCAAATCAAGGAGGGGTTGCTGATGTGGTGAATATATCAGTAGACCTGTTAGCAATTCGAGATTTAAATGAAGCCAGGTCAGAAATGACAGTTGACATGTCTCTACATACGTCCTGGGTAGATTCAAGACTAATTGAAGCAGTTAATAAGGACACCTTAATTGTTAACCAAATGCCGGGCATTTGGCGTCCTGACATTCAAATAGCAAACTCAGCAAGCAGCTCGTCCATGGACAGCAACAGCAATTATTTCCTACAGTTGAACAAGGAGGGATTGGTAAAGCTCAGTCAGAAGCATACAGCTAGAATTACTTGCCCAATTTCTCTTGCCAAATATCCATTTGACAGACAAATATGCAAATTACAAATCAATTCATGTAAGTACTAGAATATAAGTTGGCTAACCAGTAATCAGACCAAAACTGATCATTGATCTACATGTTTGCCGTCATTTATGTGTGTGTCATATATTTTTTGTATTTTTTTAAAATGTAGTTGGCTATTCATCAGTTCACCTTGTCTTATTTTGGCATGGAACAGTTTCCGATGATGTGCCTATTTCTCATCCCGAGTTCAGTTTTTCATACGCTGAGCAAAGCTCTGAAAATATCAAAACATCGAATGGCGAGCCATACTCCAATTTATATTTGGAAATCGCAGTAACCCGTTGTCCATTAAGAGTGATTTTCCGTGCCATGTTCCCAACACTAATTTTGTTGGCTCTTAGCTATTATATATCGTTCTGTCATTGTCCTCTATTAAGAAACAAAGCTACTACAAATGGACATCATGTAGAGTCCACTGTTATTCCAGAACCACAACCAATTCCGTCATTGAGTTCTATACCGGGATTCAATTTACTACTGATTGCACTTAATGGAATGATTTTTCTTCTGGCAGTACTTATTGCTCAAATCAACTTTGTTAATACTCCACGATCAAGTGCTGTCAGTGGTTTGGATGTATGGCTAACGTTTGTTACGACACTACTTTTTGTGATTTCGTGGCATAGTGTTCAGTTATACTTTAATAGTACACAAAAAAGGATGCACATGGTAAGTCCCATTAAAATTACTGATATGAATATGTTGAGAAGTAGTCTATGTCAAAATACGGGAAAATCGCAGTAACTCAAATAGAGGGCTTTAATGGTTGGTTGGAACTGAATAAATCAATACAATCCAATAAAACTGGGCAAAATAAAATAAGAATTTGTACTTCCATCGTGTAAATAAAGATGATAGTACATAAATCTACGGATTCTTAAACGTTTATGGCTCATTTTTTATTGATTTAACTGTCTTGTTATATTTAATGAATGTTTTTGTGTTTACTTTATTACAGAAAAAAGATAGTGGGTCATGTTATGTCAACAATATAAACACCGTATTCAAGCTCGGGATCCCACCTCTTGTTGTCGTTTTTCTTATAGCTTACTTTGGAGTATATTTGTCATAAAATTAGTATATTTTATTGGAGGATTGTGCAATTGATTGATATAAGTTTTGTATTGTTGTTCTCATTTTTTCATTGGTTGTGTCGTTAAAAAGTACTGCTTTTATTATATGAATAAAAAATAAAACGATGCATTCAAATTGTTTACAATTTAAAAAAAATCAAATTATGCCGAATTACTATTTTTTCGTGTACTAATTTTATTTTACTAGACATACTTTCATGCTACTCGATCATCTAATGAAGTCGATCTTGCTCTTGTTTTGTACTAAATCAAATCAACTCCTCTTAGATAATATAGTTGACTGTTTTAATGTCATTCAGAGGTAAAAGGTACTTTATTACCCAAATTATTAATAAGGAAAAGAATGTGTGATTAGCAGTTATGATTTGCCATTAGCTAAATATTGACAAAAATGTCAAAACAGCACTGTAAAAAGCATTAAGAACTAAATACGAATTACAAGGTACGATTTGTAGCATGGTAGTTTTAATAGTGTAGCAAGCTTGTACATAGTAATAATCATTAATCAAGAAAATGGCGAATAATGATGCATCGTTTTGCACATTAAGTTAATTTCACGGTATCAGTTATTACATGAAAACAATCTGAACGTTAAGTCCCATTAGAAACCCCACGGACAAATAAGATTTCTGTGAAAAATGGCATCATAACAATTAGCGCTAAATTGCTCAAAACTTCAAAAGTCAGATGTGGCTACATAAATGGCATTTTCCTTCAAGTATATAATGTTCCTATTTGTTACGATCTTCATTTTGTCTAGATGACAAATGACTAATGACAGATGACGAATGTCTTATGTCTAAAGAAGTACACGGTCGTGAATTGAAAATTGCCGAATTCAGGGATTTCAAGTTTTTGCTGTCAATAACACCAAAACAAATTTAATTACGTGTGAACATGCAATATGATCCTGCGAAATGATTTAACAACGAACCGTTCCTGTGCATATTTTCTAATGTAGACAGTAAATTAAATACCAAAAATCTACGGAATGAAATTATTTGCTTTTGATTGAAAAAATGTGCACACAATTAAACAAATCCGCACTAACGCAAAATAAATAGTGAGTTACATATAACCAAAACATTTAGTGTAAAATTAAATATGTTTACTTTTTATTTCTGCAACACAATTTGTACACTATTTATTTACAGTTGAACGATTTATATTTTTTACAAATAATACATTTGAGGTAAGTGTCATCTAATCACACAGTAAATTGCTCTATCTTGTAATAAGCCTTCTTGACGGTTTTTGACAAGATCCATTTCTTGTTTTCTTTGTCCCTTGTGGACAGTCGTTGGGAACACCTTGAACGCGTACCCTAGGACCAGAGTACAGAGATTGTTCTTGTACATCCATTTCTGATGATAATGATGATTCTGTGTTTTTAGATTGAAAGGTATCCTCCGAACGTTGATTAAATTCCACTGGTGATGGTGCACGGAACAAAAGCTGACGGACCATTTGTGCCAAAGTTTGAAGAGATTGTTGAAAATGTGTTGCATTGATTGTATTCCGTGATTCATCTGTGAACAGACCCATACTGTGTTCAGCATTATCACCTTCGGATCGAGATATCAATGGAGCTCCTATCGTAAAAAAATTAAGAGTTTGAATTGCTTTATTTTGCTAATCTTATCTCAGTTTTCAGAATATCAACTAAACTCACCATCAATGGATTCTTCAAGTGGGATTTGAATCTTGTGGTCCTTTGCGCTATCCATGTTATCATTGGGGAAAATTATAGCTTCTTTTGATGGATATTGATGTTCGTGAGAATATTTATAAAATCGCCTTAAATTGTTATTATCACCTGTAACATCGCATTAACAAATCATTTAGCGAACTGTTTCTTTAAACTTGAAAATATTGAAACTAAATTATTTTCATGTTACCTTTTTTGTCTTCACTTCCAGCTTGGTCGTCTCCATTCCTAAAGGAAAGTTGTACTGAATAGTCTTCATTTTCATTGCTACCACCATCAGTTTCTGGAAACCGGAGTGCTCTTCTTGGGGCATCCGGAGACGTTTCTTGAACCTCACTACGAAGCTGCGTTTGAGTTTCTTGTGGTAGCCTATTTGGTCTCAAGTCGTACGGCAGCTTGTAGGCTTGGGAGCAAACAAAAGAAACCACTACCAACAAAAGTAGCTGCTCGTTTTGAAATAAATTTCGATTCATTATGAATTTTCAAAAATCAATAAGTGAACGTTCATATAGTAGTTACTAGATCTAACTAATAAATCAAAACAATGGAGCACTCATATTAATATGAGGGAGATGTTCCGGTAGCACATTTTTTACAGACTTGTCTAATACGTGTTTTGTATTATAATTTAGCATTCACCGTCACATGCACTGTATCTTTGTACACTGATTACAAATAACAATCGTTATCGAAGATGTTATAATGTGTTGTTATACGAAGAATCAAGGTTAAACCCAATACCACTTCCAAGACCGTACAACCAGAATACGTGATGATTCTAGATTCTTTTTCTATGAATGGACTTTTGACCACTAAAAATGTGAATTTTTTAAAGTAAATAACTTAATAACTTCATTCTTTCATATGAGTCTGTATTGTTTGTGATATGAATCTAGCTTAAATTAAGTTGAATATTGAGGAATACATGTATTTATTCCTGCTATCCCACCACTAAGTTTCCGGCTTTTCCATAATTGTGACATCATAAAGTCTTAAGTTTACCAGATAGGTATGCTTCTAATGAACTGTGTTACTGAAAATATCAATGTTCTATGTTGCCCTATAATAACTCAGAGTAATACCCGATAGTATTGCAATTCTTGGCACAAAAGTGTTAACGTATAACTTATCAATTCCTCGTCGGTTGCACTACTATGTGAGGTTCCCTTTTGGAATTTGGACTGTACCGTGACCTATCGTATATGAAAGGAGGAAAAAAACATGGAATGCAAATTACTTAACCAGTAAGAAATTATTAAGGTAAGTTTTATGAAAAAAAACATGTTCATGACGGGTATTACTTTATACTCTGTAAAACGTATGTACGTACATGCTACAATTTAAGTTAAAATTCATACGACCATTTTTGTGAAAAAAGTGTTACTTCGTTTCATTCTGCTTGAGGGAATAAGAGAGACCTTTTTTAATCGCCACGCATTGTTTTTCATATTAGAACAGCACTAGAAGCTGTAAAAACTTGTAATTCATAATTCGAACTTCAGCACTGTCGGGCTCTGCGAATGACGACAAAACTGAATTACTGTTGTTCTGTGAGGCAATCATTTTTGTAGGTATCTGTGAATAAAGTTCGTTTCATTGCATGTAATTATCAAAACGAATTTTCACAGGCATGGCAAAACTGGTACTTCCAAAATGGCAAAAAAAATTGCGTTTGGGAGACTGGGCATGACGGGCAATTATTGCTGATGACCGATTTTTTCATGGGGCGTCATTTACAATCATGGGAACAACGTCTGTTCGTCAGTTGAAAACCTTTTATGCGTAAATACCACAGCCAGATTTTTACCTTTAATACATGCATACATCATATACACCTTGCAAGTATTACGTGGGTGAAAATTATACCCTTAAAATCCAAGCACGCGTTTGTCTAAGATGAACTTCAACTGATTTCGTCGAATCAATTAAATATAAGATTTTTAATTTCTTGAACTGCTCAGCCCAAGCCGTGGGTGATTTACAATTTTTAAAAACATTTATGCACGCTATCTTCAACAAAAATAATATGTCCAAGGCTCATCCTAAATTGACATTGAAAAGTGAATGCCATGCTACTAGAAATACTAATAACAATCGTGCTACATCACTACAACTGTTTGTAAAATTTTAGAAGCGAAGTGTTTCATTGCAAAAAATATTGCAATCTTCTTAAATGTGCAATTATCTTATTTATTATTTTCAACGTGATGATGGTAGTGTAACAAATAAATGCAGGTGTGCTGTTTCATGCCGTGAGCATCACAAATTATCTTTTGATTGGTTCCAAAACATAAAGTCAATTAAAGTCATACATATACGCGATGCGAGTCTCGCGTATATTTCTCTTTCCATTATTGCTGACAAAGCACGCTTGAAAAAACTAATGTTAGTTTCCAATTCAAAACAAATTTAGGGAATTAAATGTTGCACGCCTTTCTTGTATGATTCAGTTTTCCTTTTTTGTGTAGGATTTTTTATTTATATTCTACCGTGTTATGTAAAACCACATTTTATGTTTATGTTTATGAGAATTTCGAATAAAAAATAAAAACTACGATCAATGGAGTTAATTATTTTAATTATTTAATCGTACGAATAAAATACATTCTAGAATCTAGACGCAAATTCATAGGTGACCTTTTGATTCTCCTTACTTCTTGTTTTGATTTTGATCAACAATAAAACTTAACACGTACGAGAATGAAACTGAATATCAGACTTTCGTCTTAGTCGCTGGTCATTTTTACAGCAACATATTTTCCATTACAATTTGACATACCTAAAACCTACATAAATATAGCGTATATATAAATCTATTGAAGTATAAAATATACAAGGTGACTGCATTTGTTTTGTTTGTGAAACGGGCATACTGCGACATTGATGCAATATTTGAAAGTGAGATCATTAAAGTAGCAGTGATAATCTGATAATATTTAATTCGACTGTAGTCATTTAGCTGGGTTCACTTTTGATAGTTGTAGAACTGCTACTGTTGCTCCTTTCTTGGCCTATTCCACCAAACTGCTTCTCCGCATCTTTAATAACCTTCTCCAAGCGTTTTTCTAGCTGTACAACAGATCTTAAAAGTGTTGTCAATTGCAAGCTCGTAAAATCAGATTTTCGCTCGACTACTGCTGGTTGAATTTTTGGATCAACTCTTTGGGCATTTGTTGAAACAGCCATCAAAAATCCATCATTAGGTGATGATCTATGAACAAAAATAGGCTTGCATGCTCCACGATGAGTTCTTTTTTGGCCCTCTGGGCATCCCGTGAAATTTGGTTTCATTGGTACACTAATGAGGAATCTATCGTCGAACTGGAAATTATCTGTGGTTAAATTGAAATCACCACTGTGGTTATTTCCTTGTGTTTCACCATCATTGTATGCTTCACCCCTACTGCTTGTTGAAGTTGGGTCGGTTGGAGATGATTCAGGAATTAATTTTTGTATGAGTCCTAAAGCTTCCTCGTCAACTGTTAAGGCATCTCTGTTTACACGTGGAGCTGTCGTGTCTACTTGTTGAGGGTTCACTGTACTCACTTCCTTTTCGTTTCCTGCAGTACTTGGAGGCGAATCGTACTCTTGGTCAGCACTACGTTCTTCTAATTTTCTATAAACCGTGTGGTCTGCATGCTGGTCTAAAATATTATATTTTCAAAAAAAGAAAGAAATACAACCATTAACAATTGATGCAACGCATAAAAACCATTTTTTAATACATGGATATTTGATAATTAATCAGAGGATATATTTAATAATTCATGCTTGTTAAAACACTTAAATTTCACACAAAGAATGATGCATAAAACATCATAATACATTAAATACATTTCATAAAATTTAAAATGAACATGTCATAATTTAACTTGTCCTATTTCCTTATTTGCGTCATTTTCACGAAAAAGCGAATGTGTAAATTCATGTGAAAAAGTTGTGAATGTGTGGCAAATATTTTTTTGTGACACTATGTCACTATAAAACTATATACATGTTTACAAAGTATTGAAAGGTGCTTTAATATCATAAACAATTTGTGGAAAACAAAATGACGTCCATGATTTAACTAGAAGTCCATCAGACAATGCCAACTAAGTGCTAACATCAAAAAACGAAGTGACATTCACTAACTATTGAACAATACCATTTATAACACTTCACTGAAAAAAGTATATAGCAGGACGAGAGTTAAGAGTATATTGGCGATATGTGTAGTTTGACGATGGTCATGATTGTAAAATTGATTACTAATTTGCATTCTACTTTTTGCCGGTAATATGCACATGTATATATAAAAATTGCACACTTTGCGTGGTGCCAAAAACTCGGCTATTATGAAATGTGATACTGCAACTAACCCTTTAAATTTTAGATGTTTAATGTTAGAACTTAAACGAATGTTGGAAGTAATAAAAGACTCTTACGGTCAAATAAGGCTGCACCGGCTTCCTCCAACTTCCTCCGATTTTTGAATTGATAAGATCTGTTAACTTTCTTCGAGTTAGAAGGGAATGCAATCGTATCATCGACACTTTCTTTTGTCAAAAGCTGTTGGTTAAAATGATGTGAAGGGTCTGCCATCACGTAATCTAGAAAAAAATGAACATTAGGAATTTTCACAAAAAAGTAATAAAAAAATAGGGAAATCATTCTAATATGTAATACACGTGTCACACTTCTAAATGTCACGTAAGCAGGCTGCATATTATTCAATACAACTCATTGATAAAGGTAATAAATACCTGTATTTTCTCTCCCGAATCCACTAGCACTTCTTTCAGCAAGTTTTAAGGCTTTCATCAAGTACAACTTGCCATACACCATGTAATCCAAGTCAGTGACTTTCGGTGTACCTGAATTATCAGGAGTTTTTTGTGAATGAACTACATCTCTCAAATGAGGGATAGGTACAACAAATTCTCGAGGACCCTCCACCACTTCAAAATTGTTACGAAATTTATTCACGTTTGTATCACTTAAAAAACTTGCAGGGAATGCTACTACCATTGGGATAATAACAAAAGCTGCACTAATTGTCAGTGGAATCATTTTCAATAGTTTTAGTGATAAATTTTAATCTGTGTATTTTAAAATGCTAACCTAGCATAAAACGAAAAACCGCCAATTCAAAAAAATAAAATAACGGTCTATCGTACAAAAATGCTAAATACTTGTCAAGTGCCTACTAACATTGATAAGATGAATGTTAAACTGCACTCGGCAAACGTAAGCTGGCATATGACTAACTTATTCAAGCGAAAACTTACCCACATTGACCTGATAGTTGATGATGGCGATTTTTCCTTTGCCATCACACCAACTACGTCATCATCATCATCCTCATCAAGTTTCAGTTTCATCATTATACAACCGCAAAACAAGTCATCTTCTTTGTTTATCTGCAACAGGCAAACCAAGTTACGTACAGAATTTCCCATCACCTTGAAAGAAGACGCACACAACTTGTATTCAAAGAATATAAATAAAATACTGTGACTAGTTTGAAGAATAGAATAATTTTTATATTATTCCCATATAAAATATTACATAGCCAGCTTAAAGTAAACGCAGTGGGTACAGAGATTAAGGATATTCTATTATTTTCTCATTTCGTTCCTCTTAAAAAAATTGGTGCATAATTTTTCCATGCAATCCTACTTATGATTCCTTGATTGAGTGTGGGAATTATGGATGCGCAATAATAAAGACAAAAGTTAAGTGCAACACGTACACACTTTGTTGGATGTTTTGAAGCCAAAAAACATGATATACAAATACAATTCACAGTCTAACCATTTTACATATTGTTAGATGACCATTCTTAACTATGTTCACCGTGTCTCCAATCGAATAAGTTTATTCATTATTCTGCTGTGTAAACAATTTTTTTTGTCACATAATTTACATTCAACTCTAGCCAGTACAAATGTATTGGCTAGAGTTGAATGTAAATTACGTAATCGTAATTACGATTGGTGAAGGCAGCATTTATATAAATAAAAATCAAATGTCAAAATTAAACACGACAAAATAATCTATTCTAGTGTTAAAATATAAAGCTAAAAGTTAGCTTAAATGAAAACACGAATTTCATGACAAAAAAGGCATTCCAGACTATCCAGACAATCATGCACCTTCTCCAAATTAGGTAAAGTCGTTTATTTATTAGATGGAGAACGTGAACGTGACTGTAAATTGCATCGATAGAAGGTATTTCTTTTTGAGATGATGAATAGTGAATTTTTTCAGTTCTCCAATGTACATTTTTGAATGCTTGCATGAAGAAATTTGTTGTTTACTTTTACTTATAAAAAAATTATTACCTGACTTATTAGGTAATTTTGATTGGCCGAGAATATTTTTCATTGCTCATTTTTTCACGAATTTCGAAAGAGAAACATGAAACATGCATAATAAAAATATTTCCAGAAAAAATGCAGAGAGTAAAAAACTTCTTCATTTTCCTTTAATCTCATTGTTCAGATCTACTGCAAGTAGTTTACTCTTAAATTACATTTTATTGTAATTCACCTTTGCCCCTTAACCACTTTACGCAGGGAATTTTTTCTTTCATTTTTTGTGACTCTCCTTTCATAAAAGCCGAACAAAAAAGAATTCAGTAAGTGGTTTTGATTTAGAATTCAGACGATTATATAATTTTCTGACTGAGCTGGTGCCGGCAGATTCGCAATAGAGTAAAATGAATCCTAGCGCTAGTCGCGCTGACTATAGTTCCACTTTACACCAAACGATTCAATAGCCAGTCAATTTACAAGAACTGTATGTTTAACATAAGATAAATTTAACTGAACTGTCCCTAACATGTTCATGGGGTTTTCCATAAAATGTATAACCCTTCTAAAAGTAAATGGTACAGTCAACAGTCTACTTTTGTTTCTATTTTATCAGTTAAATGAATTAATTCAATGAATTTTAGCATGCGTGATTTAACTTTGACATATTCACTCTACGTTCTGAATGTGATGTAAACTACTAGAAAAAATCCCAGTCCACACTTCGTTTTTATTTTACAAACAGCTACGAGAGCTACATCTATTAGTCACGACTGTGAGCAGTAGAACAATGGCCATTCTAATTCCAGAAATCGCAAGATATTCGATGAATAATAAAAAAAATATCTTGTTTTTGAGCTTTTAGGTATGAATTTAAACGTGATATTTCACCATTCATCATGTAATGATGATCAAGCTGATGTCTTTGTGTTTCAAGAAAATAAAAATATTTCAAGCTTTGCTTGGTCAGTCAATATTCATTCAAAATAGTATAGATCAGGGCAATATAACAATTTAAAAAAATCTTACCTTAATTTTTTTAAACCGTTTAATTTTTTTGCATTATCTTACATATTTGTCCAAATTTTGTGTATGTTGTTTAAAATGATATGACGTTTGACAATAAAAATCATGAGCCTATATAATTTATAGGCTACAGTAACGTTAAGTTTTATTACAATTATAATGTTTAAAATTTTAATTGACAATGCTTTGTGCAATAAATCATAAAAACAAGGTTGTGCGTAGTGCGTATTCGATTATATGTAACATAGATAAATTATTGTTGCAGTACTTGCATTGTTGCTTTTAGATTGCTTATAAATTAGCAAATTACGTTAACAGTGAAATAATTATTAAATTAAAAATAATTAAGATTAAAACCAATATTGAATATTATATGTATTTATGGTACAAATACTGTATTTTCGGTGAGTTTCCGAAAAGAACTGACCATTTTCAGTCCATGAAATCAGATAATATTTTTAAAAGTATCACACTTAAATACATTGCTCATCATTTAACCACGAGATCTTTGTTCAAAAGAGCCTTCCACGTGGAATTTTTTAATCAATTTAATTTTTAGCAGCAAATTTTAATATGATACTGTGACAGGTTGTCTAACTGTGCCTCCTTCCTTTCCAACCTTTAGGATAAGTTTACACTTTCCCCCATAACCACGCTTATGTGTGGATTGAGCACATCTTGCATATGTGCTTGGTGTTAACAATAAAGAAAAGTTGTGCAATGAAAAGTCATTTCCCTGCTGCTTTCCACTTGAAGATGAAGTCGATGGTACTGGAATGACATCAATCAAGATTTCTGCTGGTCTATTTTGCAATCCTATGTAAAAATATCGATACCATAAAAACATTAATATCTTGATTCTTTTTTGAAGGACAGAATATTATGTAAATTTTTAGTTATGAAATAAATTTCTACTTTGATAATCGTCTGATGTATAATCTGACGCTGGAAGAATGAAAACACTTTGATGTGGCTCAATGTGTTTCGTAATAGAAGACGGCTCACGCACAGGGTCAATGTAGACAAGATTATTATAAGCCTCTGAGGGTTTTTCCAAGGTCCGGATTAGGGTTCCAACATCTGGAAGATAAGCATAGCATTGAAAGATTAACATGCAAACTAGTGGCCCTGAAGTACTCTTGTGTAATACCTACACACGCACGCCACACCAGACCATATATATTTAAATTTTGATGTTTTTAATTTATAATGAGATAACCAAGTTTATCGAAACATGAACTTTTTTACTAAATATTGTTTTGTCCATTTTTCAATTAAATATCTTGTTAGTTATCAGTTCATCACTTATTGTATTAAAAGGTTTAAGGACAAAATGTACGTTATGGGAAATCACTGTCAATGACTCATCAACAGTTTTAACAGTGATTTATAAACAATGTAATGAATGAGAATTTCTCACGGGACATGGTAATGAAAAAATGAAATAAGTGAGTCATGCACATTGTAGCTTTTTTATTATGTACACGGTATTATATATTCTGTTATTTTTAATATCTGACACGTATAAAAAATATAGGTACTATTTTATCATCAGAAAGCGGAAACAATTTGCTATTCTACATTAAGGTTACGTTAAGTACGACCCTACAATATTTTCACTTCCTGTAACTGTATCGTGAATTACTTGGTCGGTACCTATCAAATTCATTTCGCTCGTGATGTTGGTGTTCGGGGTAATTTCTATTTGGTCTGTACGGTTGGTTGTGATAATCTCTGTCCCTACTACCAGGTCTGTATTGGTGGTTGTAATAATCCCTACTATCTGGTCTGTAGTGATGAATTTCATTTGGTCTAATTTGTTGATAATCACTGGGTCTACTGTGTCTATATTGGTCGTAGGGATTGTGACGGTTGTAATTGGGGTTGTTGTAATCATAATGGTTATGTATACCTTGCCCGGGTTGATGATGATCATGACTATGACCGTGATGAGGGTCCGTCCCGTATGGAACATGAACTGATGGTCCAGAGGTGGGTCCTCCTCCTGATACTGGATAGGGCGTAGGGCTATGTCCATACTGTAAATTTCCAAGGCTGTTCCGAGATTGTGCTGTTTGGGGTATAGGAGTTGGATGGTGATGATGGTCATGTGGAGGATGCTGTCCATATTGAGCAGGGTTAAGTACTCCACGTTGACCAGCTACTCCAATGGTGGCAGAGCCTGGAGCAACGGCTATGTTTAATTCAAGGAAAAAATTATTATTAGAACCATTTACGGTTTTACAGTTCATTTTAGTATGCAAATATATTCAGCCTACCATAATTAGGATTTTGGGATCCTCCAATAGGACGACCAGTCAAATTTAATAGAGACTTTAGTTTTCTAATATCTTCCCCTTCGTTTTCGTCTTCTGGAGGAATAGCACTCGGACCGGGGCCTACACCTGGCTGATGGTAATGTGAATGATCATGTCCATGAACATGGCTAGGCGTTAGTGGTTGAGGATTGTACGAGTTTTGTTGCTGGTGTTGGTGTCCTTCCTGACCTTTGTATTTTTGAAGTAAGTCTAATGCCCTATTTTCAGGATTTTCATTTCCTTGAGAATACCCGTTTCCTCCAGCGCCATGTACCCCATTACTAGGTACAAATGCCTGTTGCCCGGAACGTCGTTGGGAGAATTGATTTGCAAGTTGTAAATTGCGCTCCTGATTATTTTGCAGTACAAGAGGACTTGGGGAGGGTCCTCGTCTGTTTTGAATATTGTAGGCATACTGCATTATCGCACTCTCCCTTCCTTGAGTAATAGAACTTAATGCAGGATGAGAGGCAAGATGAACAGGGATTTGTCCAGGGAGTACTTGGGGCTTTGGAATAGGTACAGGCACTCCATGAGTGCTGTTAATGAGAAACAGAATGAATCCCAGAATAAGCCTGCTTTCTGTTTTACGGGCCATTTTTATTTGAAATTAAATTGAAACTCGGAAACAGAAAATAAACTCTTGGTATGTATTCACTGGAGGAAATACATCTAATCCCTTAATTGAAGAGTGTAAAATGGACACGTCGTTACAACCCCTACTCACATTACATAATAAAACACTGCACTTGCACTTCAACTGAATTTATTTTTCTCTGGAAGATACCTGGAGATTTGATTAGGTCAATAAATAATCTTATCTACCCCACATTTGCTATACTTTCTATAAACGACTGTTTCTTCACTTTGAAAATCTTGGCTGCAAATGATTTCATACCAAGTCAAACAACATACTGTCTGAGTAAAAAGGGCGAAAAGTAACAATGCACCAATTTAACTCAATTCAGGGTTACTTCCTCTATACTCACCTTATTACATAAATTAAATAAATCTACACTCTATCTTTAGCATGGCACTAGATGTTTTTGGAACCTGTTGTATTGTTGTAGTGCACAAAGCATACAACTTGATACTCACAATCGCAACCCAAAAGTGACGCTTATTGCTATTTTTACATACGCTGAAAAGTTATCTTCAACTTTTTCATGAAATCATGTAATACGTATATTATGTAAA
>JAQIWN010001541.1:0-19982 GCA_034699025.1 Entomobrya cf. arborea Gr-Col-00668
ACTGGTGGGGCGTGGGGGCCCACTTGTGGTCGGGGCGTGGGGGGTACCTCAGTTTAGCTAGTGGGTGCTGCACTGGTGGGTCACTGGTGGATTAAATGGGGATTTAACCAACTGGTGGATTTGGCTACTGGTGGGTTTTAGTAGGTCCCTCACAACAATATAGTTTAGGAGAGTATAATTTTAAATGCTTGTTTATTTGATGAAATGTACTCAAGTCTGGTATGGTAGTTTAAATAAGCCAGAAGAAGTCAAAAAGACTTTTCTGAATATCAGTACGTCAGATAGCTAGATTCAACTTCAAGCCGATTATAAGCAGCCCAGCTACACTTTTTCAGACAATAATTGGAAAATGTTTTAGTCTAAACAGAGTTTTACATTGATGTAAAGCCTGACCCGCCAAATAAAGGAATCATTGCAATAATAAGTATACTGATGTCATATCAAAACCTGACAACTTTCCTTGATATTGTGTTCTATCAAATAAGTGGTTTTTTCAAAAACACATGGAATGGTTTGTGCTGAATAGGCAGTAAAATTCTTTGATGAAAGTAACTGTACCTGATTTTTTATGAGAAAAAATGAATTTCCCGATGCCACTCAATTTTATTCTCCCATATAACATGGTAAAGGAACTGCTGCTATTAATTAATTTGAACAACCAATATCATTACAAAATTTAGATTTCGGGTTCAATAAGTCGGTTCCTTTTTGCTCTACTTGACTCAAAGTATATGAATAATTTTATTTATCTTGTACTGATAAAAGTTTTCGATAAATTCATTGTTTGTAATTAATTATGCCAACGAAGCTGTGGTAAAATTTTGATGACATGTGACTATGGCGTGATCCTTTTCACAGACTAACCCGAACCTTGCCCAACAAACCATAATTTTTATGGCACGTGAGTAAACATGTGAACTGTTATCATTAGTTTTACAATGCGACAAAAAACATACAATTTTAATTAAAAGGAAACCCAACATTGCAAAATATGATAAAATAGATAGGAATATGAGATTTGTCCTTGAAAACATTCGAATATAAATTGAGCCATAATTTCAAGTGTGCTCAGATATAATTTCAACCTGACTCATTGTCAGACTTATATATATATATAGTAGATTATATATTGACTGAAATATTTTAGGAAATAATTTATCAGACAGAAAAAAAAATCATGAAACTGTTGGTATTGGTATTAATGCTGGTAGCCTTTGCAGGACTGGCGACATCCCTAAACTGTAGTTCAAGTCAGGTAACTGAAACTAGACACGTCAATTTATAATATTTATATTTGTATACCTTAAAATATACTTAACTTTGGTTTAGTTTGAATGTGACGAAGGAAAATGTATTCCATCTTATTACGTATGTGACGGCGGCAAGGACTGTGAAGATGGTACCGACGAAAGTCCCGAAAATTGTGCAACCTGTGAAGATACTCATTTCCAATGCGCCAACGGACGTTGCATATTTAGGGCACTTGTTTGCGACGGCGATAACGATTGTGGTGACGGAAGTGACGAGCCCGAAAATGCAGAAGACTGTCTAGCTTGCAACCCAAATGAGTTCAGATGTACTACTGGTCGCTGTATTCTTAACGATTGGCTTTGTGATGGAAGGAGTCAGTGTCCAGGTGGAGACGACGAACCTCCTGCTATAAGCCCGGGTAAATGTCCAGCTTGTGATGAAGATACCGAATTTAGATGCAAGAGTGGAAGGTGTATACCAAATAGATACGTTTGTGATGGCGGTGACGATTGTGGAGACAGAAGTGACGAGTATGAGAATCCGGATGACTGTCCGGTTTGTCATGAAGATCAGTATAGATGTTCTTATGGTGGGTGTATTGATAGAGGTAGGGTTTGCGATGGGAGAAATGACTGTGTAGATGGAAGTGATGAGCGAGATGACCCAAAAGAATGTCCGGTTTGTAGAGATGATGAATATACTTGTGCTATGGGTAGATGTATTGATCGTTTATTGGCTTGTGATGGTAATGACAACTGTGGAGACAGAAGTGACGAGTTTGAAGACCCGGAACAGTGTCCAGATTGTTTGGGGGAAGAGTTTCGGTGTGGTAATGGACGGTGTATTGATGGTGGTTGGGTTTGTAATGGTTATGATAACTGTGGAGATAGAAGTGATGAGCCGAGAGATCCGGAAAAATGTCCGGCTTGTGGGGATACCCAGTTTAGATGTGGTAATGGTAGGTGTGTTGATGTGAGTTTGGTTTGTAATGGAGAAGATGACTGTGGAGATAGAAGTGATGAGAGATTAGATCCGGAAGAGTGTCCGGCTTGTGAGCAGAGTGAGTTTAGGTGTGAGAATGGAAGATGTCTAAATAGTAGCTTAGTTTGTGATGGTAAGTCGTACAATCAATATTTGTTTAATGGATAGATATATATTCAAGTTTCTATAGAAGTTTGATGTTTTTTAGGTACTAATAACTGTAGAGATGGAAGTGATGAACGTCAAAACTGTCCAGCTTGTCTTAACGGCCAGGTTAGAAATATTGTGAAAATTATAGTGTGATGATTATAGTACTGAACAAAGTATTATTCTAATAATATGGTTGGTTTATTTAGTTTACGTGTACAATAGGTGGATGTATATCTGAAACTTTGATGTGTAATAGTACGATTTTATGAGTTTTTCTAAGATTTTATTGAATATATTTATCTGCGCTTATGTATACACAAGTACTATATTGATGTTAAAATTTAATGTGATGTTTAGAGGAAAATGATTGTTATGACTGGAGTGACGAGATTGAGGAAAATTGCCCTTGTGCGTCTAACGAAAACAGATGTAATTCGGTTCCAGCACCCCCTGGTGAGTGGGAAGCACCGGGAGAATGTAAACTGCAATTTATAAAGTTTTTTTTTGTACCACGTTATTTTTATACTTGTTTTTATTATTTGTGAGAGATTTACTTATTTTATTTGGCATTTAGGCTTCCCATCAGAATATTGGTGTGATGATGAAGGAATCTGGGATTGTCCAGATGGGCTTGATGAAAAAGACTGTATTGAGCTAAAGAACGTCTGAAGTATAGAAAACTTTGAAAAAATTTATAACTGGTACAATTAACGTGTGAAATAATAGTTTTTTTAATTTACAAACGTTAAATAACTGGTTCATTTATAATTTAGTCAACAAAAAATGTAATACTTAATATTCATTATTCCGCAGCAGCATTGCCATAACCGACGTATCTAATTTTTTGAATAGAATAAATCAAAGCTATATTTTGCTGTAAATAAGATATAAATAAGCTTTATATTAAACACGTCTAACATTGTCGTCGTAACGTTATTCAATTTATTAAATAAATATTTGAAATTCCGTTATCACATCTTAACTCTTTTTCTCCGCAAGTGGACATTTCTCCGGTTCATCACTTTGATCTCTACAGTCATAAGTACCATCGCAAATCCTACTGCTTTGAATGCATTGCCCATTATTACATCTAAATTCTCCAGCTTTACAAACTAGACAATTATCAGTGTTCTCTGGCTCATCAGTATAGTCTCCACAGTCGTTTTCCCCATCACAAACCCAATGATGTGGAATGCACACTCCATTGTTTCATTTAAAGTCTAACCAACTTGTACAAGCTGGGCAAGTTTCAGGGCTCCTTGCAGGCGGCTCATCACTACCGTCTCCACAGTCGTTGAATCCATCACACAAATAATCGTATTGAAGGCTAACCCCGTTTGCACACACAAATTCTTCGCCGGGAATACAACTTCTACATCTTTTAGGGTTAACCAAAGGAGGCTCGTCACTTCCATCCTCACAGTCTTTCATCCCATTGCAAACCATATTCCATAGAATGCATTCTCCGTTAGCACACTCAAATGTCTAAAAACAAATTAAATGCGTTTTTTTAAAATTTGTTACAAAATATATGGTAATGTATTCGTATTAGATTAATACCAACAATGGAAAGCAGAACTTAGAATTCACTACTGCACCAGAAGCTACTAGAGTAACAATAACAATCAATAGCTTCATTGCAGTTTTTTTCTCAGAAGGCTTAGAAAAAGATTATAAACTGTTTACAGTCTAAACGAGTTTGGGCTAATTGAAAATCTGACCACTAACTATCAAGAAATTTTAGCAATAATAAGTGTTTTAATACTATCAATACCTGTCATATAATATGCTTGATAGCTTATCTTATCGAACACAGGGGTTTTCCGAAATAAAAATTCTGGATGACTGAAAATGAGCTTTGTAATGCGGCTTTATCATTGGTCAATGTAATGGCTCAGATAGATATTGAAATACCCAACATGTTTAATTAAATTAATTAAAAAGTTATAACATTTCACATATTTCTTTAATAATTTATAAAAGTTTTGCCACACAAGTATATTCAGCATTCTGGAACTGTGTTGCTATAACAGCCGTATCTAATCTTTTGAATAAAATAAATCAAAGCATTATTTTGCTGTAAATAAGAATTAATTAGCTCTATATTTAACACGTTATGTTACAAAAGTATATCAAGTTAAAATGTAGGTATTATTTATTACTAATTTTTGTGGCAAATTTCTACGAATTTCATTCTGATATTTTTCTAAAATAATGTTTTATAAAAATTAATGTAACTAAGAACAAACCATTGTTTTGTGATTTCTTAGAAAAAAAGTTTAATTTGAATTAACGAATATAAGCAATGGTTCAACATGATTTATTATTCGTTCTACTTTGTTTTAAGTTTAATTTGATTTTTTTTTTGTTAAAAATTAAGTTTTCGAGGTACTTGATGATGATGGTTGCGTAGTTATAGAAGCATAGCTATATGTTCAATAAGTGTACTAAAAATTAAATATTTTTTTTTCTAGTTATTTTCTGGTTATTATATACAATTGCAATGAAAGTAACTGATTTGGTCCATGTAATGAGGAGTACGACATGGTTGTAGGGTAGGCTTTAAAAATAAAAGTGAAATTTTCTGTTGCTACGTTATCAATTGTTAATTAGTTTTGGTAAATGCTATTTAGATCTGAGATGATTGTCATAAGATAATGTCAACGTTTCTTCAAAGTTTTGCATTCAATTTTTTCTTGGAAATAAATTCTGTAAAAAAAATACTTTACATTTATTTATTGTATAAAACATAAGTGTATATAATACTTTATTTCGACACAAAAATAAATGAACAATTAAACTATTTTTTAGAATGTTTTAAAATATGACAGTGTTCACAAGGCCAGTAGTATTTCCGATAGTTTAGCTTCACATGACTATGCAACTCCATCCAATAATTAAATAATTTAATTAATTTTTAACTTGAGTGATTCATTTGTACTTAGCCCATGAAAAAATAAGAAATGAAATGATTCGTGAATAGAAAGGATTCCGATTCGTGTATTTTTCTTGGGCACTAAACCGTTTTATTTGTCGTTAAACTTCTACAACAACCTAGATTTGAGTTTCTGTAAAATATATCATATTTAAAGGATATTTTTTGCAATTATATCCAAATAAATGATTAAAGTAGGTATTATGAGTTGTAATTTATTTATTAAATTTCTAAGAATTATACTGAGAATTTTTTTATTGTAATTTTTGTTTGGAAGACAATTAAGCCAATCTTCTTAGTAGCTTCTTAGAAAAAAATACTAATTCGAATTTTTAATCTTCAGTATTTTATAAAGCTAAAGTTAACATGATTTGTTTTCTGTACTAGTTTGTTTTAAGTTTGATTACGATTTTGATATAGTTCAATGTTGTCTTCTGATAGAGTTGTTATTTTAACGATTTTTTTTAAATGTTGCATCTTTTGCAATTAACTTTAAGTGGTTTCCATTAATGTTGAATAAAATTTCTTTTCAATAAAATAAAATAAAAATCTCCAGAAATTGAAAATAAAGTTTAAGTTAATTTATTCGTGATGTAAAAAAATATATTGATTATTTATTTCGGCACCATATTCCATAAACTATTTATCAATATTCCTATTTTTAGAATATTTTAAAAGATGACAGGGGATGTTGGGGAGGAGGAGATTGAGAGGAGACTGGGGGAGTTGGATAAGAGGTTGAGGGAGGAGTTGGGGATTGGGCCGCCGATGCCGAGGGCATTTTTTAGTAGAAGGGAACAGAGAAGTAAACCAAGAAGTTTGTATGTAAAGGAAGGAGGGGGATGTGGTGAAGGCGGGGATGGTCTGGATTTTAATGGACCGAATTCTCCGGTAAACACTGATGGTAATTTTGATGGGGCTGTTCATATACAACCACAATCATTTCAACCGACATCAGTTTCTGGAGAAGAGGAATTTTGTGATTATGACGACAATGAAGGGCAAATGGAAGTGTCTTCCCCGGATGTCAGTCCACCTGGGTCACTACCACCACCCATTCCCAAAGTAGTTGAGGAGACCTTGAAGTTTCCCTGTAAATATTGTAAGGTGCTTATATCATTTTTAACCAGGGACGTAACAATAGATTTTGTATGAGGGTGCAAGGGTCACGCGGGCCCCCTTAACATATTATGATCAAAAGTTATAATGAAAATTAAATTAAAAGACAGTTCACAAGTAATCTCAAGGCAAAACGAGTTTCCAAATTTATCTTTAATGCTTCACAATTTTTTCAATACTTTTGTCAATGTTTTTATTTTCGGGCTTATGTTGTGAAAATTATTCCTAGAATTTGTGCGAATTATCTTAAAAACTGATAAAAATGTTATTTCATTTCATTTGAATCGTCAAATGACTAAAAATGTTTATTTAAAGGATTTCATCAAATAAACGTTTGTTTTTAATGGGAGATCTTTAGATTTTACACAAATAGGTATTACATTCTTAACCATTAGATTTGATATAAAAGGATTAGTTGATTTTTAAAACGTAGTCATTCGATTTTTTTACGAAAATCGCTTTAAATTCGATTTCATACTGAAGAATTATAAAATTTTGTACAAATAATCATTCGATTTTATACGAATGGTTATTCGACTTTATACGAACGGTTATTCGACTTTATACGAACGGTTATTCGACTTTATACGAATGTTTATTCCACTTTATACAAATGGTTATTCGACTTTATACGAATGGTTATTCGACTTTATACGAATGGTCGTTGGATTTTATAGGAATGCTCATTTAAGTTGTTATGAATAGTTACTCGATTTCATACATTTTGCTCTGTGCAAAAATTCGTTCGATTTTATAAAAAACGTTTCATTTTTTCAAAGTTCATTTGATTTTTTAAAATATAGTCCTTCGAGTTTGATTGAATAGCCATTCAATTATATGGGAATGCTAATTAAATGAATCCTTATTTTGCCAATACCAATAATCGTTCAACTGTATGAAAGTTTCTTTATTATATACAAAAGTCGACTTTATTTTCTGCGAATAATGTTTCGATCGCATACGAAATTATGTACGACCTCAAATAAAAATTCTTTTAAATTTCCGTTAATTGCACTCTAACGTACATTTTTATTTGTACATATTCACCCAATTACTTTTAAAAGTACTTCCACACAATGCATTGATACATTCGGTTCCATACGACAAAGCAATTGATCAACCTCCATTTTCAAAATTTAAAACGATCGCATATTTGAATTTATACAAATCAATTACAATCAATACGATTGATTACTTGACATAACTTTACAGGTTTTTTCAGCCTAAGTGAATTAAAAACATCGAAAAACTTACGCTATAAAATATTTATTTTTTTAACATATTTAATGTATTCACGTTATTTTCTTCCGAGGCCAGGCCTTTCCTACTTTAGCCACTCTAATAAAACAGTTAAAAACGTACAAAAGTATGAAACATTTCCACTATCAGATAATGGCAATAGAGGAAAACCCTGAAGCATAAAATGAATGATGTCAAACTACATCAATTGAAAACTGAAAGGAACGGTTCATATGAAATTGAATAACCAGAAACTTATTGCTATGATTATGGTACATTTTTATCATTCGTCAATTTTTGAAGCTTTAGCGGGCCCGGGTGCGCCGCACCCCCCTATTTTCGTCACTGTTTTTAACGGAAGAGGATCTGAAGAAGCATCTGAAAGCGGAGCATTTGAAGATTTGTTGGAAGTGTCCGAAATGCTCGGAAGTGATGATTTCTTCGAAACAGCTATCGGAACATTTCAAAGGTAAGCATAACAAGCCACCTGAGAAGAAAACTAATAGTTTAGAGAAGTGTGTTGGTAGTAAAGTTGAATATTTGTGTATGCGGTGTCCATGGCAACCTGAAAATAATTCAAAATTAACTAAAGTGTTTAATTGTTGGAGGGAGCTGCAAAGTCATGTAAAGAAAATGCATCGGAAATACTACTGGCCTTGTGAACACTGTCATCTTATAAAGTATTCTAAACAAAGTTTAAATGTTCATTTGATGTTATGTCGAAAAAAACGTTAAGACAAAAAAATAATTGGTAATGCATCAATTTTATTGGTAAAACAATTATCTTGGAACAGCCAAACGTCGCATAAATTGTTAATTTTGAAAGGAAGATTTTTTAATTAGAAAATATCCACATGAATAAAAAGCCATTTTTCAATATTTAAAATAACTTTCATGCAATCCAAATCGATATTTTTGTGAAAATCAAAATATTGTGTCAAAATGTGACCTTTTCTAACCTCTAGCCCTGCAGGGGTTTGATCCTGACCAGTGATCTCTTGAAAATAGTTGATGTACTTTAACTCCTCTATTGAAATACACGATAATTTTTTTTACTTATTTATAAGCTAACACGTCAACTTGTTTGACCTCCTGTCCCCAGGGTTTTGACATCGAAGGCTCAAAATCACTAGCCATGGAGCCCTTGACCTAAGGTGTCTGTATGCCAAGTTTGAAATAAAGCGGTTGAAGGATGTCAAAGTTAGAGCGTACACAGACAGACAGACAGACAGACAAGCAAACCAATCGCATAACTACGATGAATTACATTCATCTACGTTATAATTTGGCACCTTTTATAATTAAGACCAGTCTTGATTTGTCTTGTTCACTTGTAAACAGGTTTTTGCGGGATAAACATTTAAAACCATACATTAGAAGCATAACTGCAAATAAAATGGAAACCCAAACGTATTTGTCAAACACTTTCCAAAACTCATTGAAAGGAAATGCGCTCTAGCCCTGATTTTTGCAAGTAATAAAGCTAAAAGGACTTAGGACATTTGTGATTTGTAAGAGAGCTTTTGGATTAAACAACGAGACACTATTTATATAAAATTTACCATCAAAGTTTTCAGCATTTCTTACTCTGGATAAGTTTCCAAGAATGTCTTTCAAGAACGTTGCAAAAATGAAGGCTAATTTAGTTTGTATAACATCGTCAAAATTTCCTACTAATATAGGGGCAATCAACTGGAAAATTGTCGACCTGGAGCTTTTTTTAGTTAGTGTTTTTAAATAAACATAAATAATGTCACCAATTTCGGCTTTCCCCAAACCGTAGTACTCCCATGTAGTTGGGTAGTCGTTGTACACTTTTACTATTGACTGCAAGCTCATTGTTTCAAAGTTTATTATCACTGCGCCCGATAACCTGTCACAATTTGGACATGGAATTAAAGCTCTAACTTTGTCAATCTAACAATACCAATCAAGCCGACTTTTATGACTGCATGATGCGGAAACTGCTAGAAATACATCTGTGTTCATTTTGTAGTAAGAACTTTTTCCCAAGACCACCTCTTCAACCTCGTTTTGTTTATTCCAATAACAAGTGTTTATGAAGTCGTTAATTTGTAAGCTAGACACAACCAAAATGTTTAAATTTGGCACTGTGCTAGGTGGGAAACGAAGTTTTGAAATGGCCGTGGATTGGAATATATGGGCTTGCAATTGCGTTTGTAACGCATAATTTGGCATGAGCAAGTCCAACTGAATTTGACATTGCCATGGTTTTGATTTCTGAACAAACATATGTTTATTCAATTTAACACAAAAGTCGTTGTTGATGGAAAGCTGACGAGCAACTTTTCTAAATGGACTAAAAAGTTTAGACTTAGGACAGGGGAAAATAAAGGTGTGGATATTGTCCAAACGCTTTGTAACAGTTTCATTTATATAATAATTGAATTTTGGTGGTGCCCAGATCATATTTTTGTTAAGCCGAGAAAAAAGGGAATGTTTAAGCACTGCTAAACCAAATTTTCGGAGCACAATTATGGTAGATTCTACTGAACTAAAATCTGCACCTTCGTAGTTGTTAACTACGACTAGACACCTGTCATCTCTAAAAGTCTGTAAAAAGGTATTCAAATTTATTACAGTGAAGTGTCTGGAACGCAGTAAACTTTCTCTATGTTGTTCGAAAACATTTTTTTCAAATTCCGTAAAAGGAAGATGTCGTTGACTCGAAATGTTGAGTTTGACATTTCCCAAAGAGGTAACATTGATAAAAATATCGTTTTTGTAATGATTTGCTTTTTTGCGTCGGTGGCATATGTCAAAATAATTATCAGACTTGAAACTGAGCCAAGTATATACATTTTTATAAATAAATTTTAGGTAACTTTTCTTCCTTAAGAGATGTTGAAAACAGTTTAAAAAATTTGAGAAAATAATCTGTTTAGGAATTTGTTGTAAAAGCTAAAAATTTCAGGTTTGTTCACGATCTAAACCTAATAGAATAGATCTAGACCTAATTTCTAAAATAATGTAGAAAACAAACCTATTCCTTTGTGTTATTTGAACCCTGGAATTGGGTCAGTATTTTTTTAAGCTTTTAAATATTTAAGTAGTATAAGTTCTATTATGATGCAATAAACTTAAAATCCTTATTGAAGCAGCTTATTCCGTACTTTTTGGATAATAACAAGCCTAATATTGAAACCATAAGGTCATCCATTTTTTTACAAAAAAATGTTTATTCTTAGTAAAGTGGTTGTCCTCAGGCGGCTCTGTTTTCACCAATTACAATGACAGTTTAATTTTACTCTTTTGGCTAAGTTTGCAAATTTCTCTATTTCCAAGTTCACACGTCCCTCAAATTTTAGAGGGATTCTATATTAAAGAATATTTTCTCATGTGTTTCTATGTTTTTGTACCCGTTTAGTTTATATGCTCCATAAAACTAAGCCACGGATTGACAATGCTTGCCTCTCAATTTAATTGCTTAAATATAAAAGGGTAAAAAATTAATTAGTTAATCACTAGGCTTAAAGTACCTGAAGTCTGGAGTTATTTATAAAAAAAGAAGAACTTTTTTTTATGGTTTCTGAAAAACAACAGCCAGAAAACATTACGATTGAATCAAGTTTAATGTTTTATTGGAAGTTCATTTTGAAAATCAAGTTATTAAAATATATTTATGACAAACGGTTTCTGACAAGTGCGTTTCCATTAAGTTTTTGCGTTTGAAGTTTCCACGCTATTTTTATTGAAATAAAGTTCGCTTTGATATCTACTACCTCAAGTTGAACACAAAAAGTCCCACATAAAATAATGAACAAATTTATGAAATGATTATTTTTATGATACTTACTGCGTAGTTTAAAAAACAAGGTACTAGCATAACCAGTATAATACCAGTTAAATAAACTGGTTGCAGCCAAACAACACAGTGTATTATCTTCAAACAAAAACACTTGTACATGGAGTTACGCAAAGGATACCATAGCTTAAACTTAATTTATTAAATTTGCACTTTTAGCAATTTTGTTATTATAATAAATTAATTTTTGGAAGAACAAATCCAAATTTTGGAAATTAAAGGTATAGTAAACTCTTGAAAAAAAGCTTAACCGGTTTTCATTTCATAAGTCTGAAATGCACACACTTTTTTGTTCCAGAAATAAGCTGAGTAAAGACCAGCAAACGTTTAATTTAGACAGTAAGGGCATCAGAAGAAAAGTCACGCAACCACTTTTATTCCGCCTCAAAAATTACGAAATATTATTTTGAATTAATGGTCCAGAGTTAGCAAATAGTGCTGACTTATGTAAATGTTTGGTACAATAGCATTGCCCAGAAAGAGGTGACAAAAGACATTTAATTATAGATTTGCCTTTTAGACGTAGGGGCTCGTACAATCATAGGTAAAAAAATCGGAGGCATAAATCAACCCCTGGGTTTATGCCACAGCAGATGATCACCCATCGCTAAACTCAAAATAAGATTGGGCTACCTTGTAGGGCAGTTCCTAAGCTTTAAAAAGAGCACAGCTTTATACAGGTTTACTTTGACAAGTGGTCAGAATTATTAAAAAAAGAAATAGGTAAATTTTGACACCTAAAATAACTTTCATTTACAAAATCTTATATATCCGGATTTGTGTTTAAGTTCAAATATCGCAAAATAGACAAAAAAATACGTGTTAGGTACATAAACGATTAACGATTTTTGAATCCAAAAAATACAATAATCTCTATTGTCTCAAAGCATTGTTTTGTATGATAGAATACATGTCTTTTAAAACAAATTTATTCAATCGGCGGAACAAAAATCACAATTTGAACATATTTCTCGTCTGCAAATTCATATCTGCACACCAAATAAACAAAAATGTAATTTATTTTAGTGTCGCCGTCGCGTATTCTAATAAATATGCATTTTGGGTTAATTTCTACCGGGAGATTTTGTCAAATCGGAGAATATGTACAAATAATGTGCGTTTAAGTTTTCATTCAAGTATACTAAACCACAATATACACCCGGCTTTCAATTAAAAATAAAATCGTAAAATGAAGATTACTCAATAACAATTTAGAAGTTATTGAAATGTGTTTGAAATTACTTTGTAACAAAGCTGCGCAAGATACATTATTTGTAATCTTTGAAATCGAATAAATAAATAAATTATTGTCTTAAATGCAAAATTTAAACTACTGCCATTTAGAAAAATACTTTTTATGCAACTTAGATTTCTTGCATTCAATAGAACGTAAAGAATCTTCAACAAAGTCATTTGCAAAAATAGGTTAATTAAGTCGTAGTTAAAACCTTGATTATGAACATAAGGTAATTATTTACTGAACTTACTCCTAACAACATGTATTTATGTAAATACTAGATTCCCAAAATATTGGAAACAACAAGTTTCCTAATTTGGTTTAATGACACCAGTAACTAAATTCCACTTAGAAATAACTATTGTACGCTGTGGCATTATTAAAATGATTCATATTATTTTTTGCTAAAAACAATAAAGCATTAAACCCTGATTCTTTCATCCAAACGATTTTTCAAAGGCTATATGTCAACTGATAAAACTTATAGTTGTGCTTTAAATATTGCCCCCATCAAGGTACACCAATTTGCATTATGATTTATGGACTCAAAATCTTGAATCAGTTTATACACAAAATACATTTTATACTATTTATTAAAAAATTAAAGGTTTAAAAAAATCATTATGTAAGAACAAAAACAGAATCTAATTTATGTAACTCCGTAATGTAAGGTATTAAGCATTTACAAATAATATTGTAACCATAAGTTAAAATCGATAAGTTAGATCCAAATATTGATTAGATTTTTTTTTGTTTTATTAACTTTCTTTAATTCACACACAGTTAGATCACACTTCAGTTCGTTGGTGGTCTCATAACTCAGCTTTCTTATACTAGATAGACAACTATTAAATATTTTGTATTTCTCGATCAATATATTTCAACACATGCTCGTCAAATATTTATGCATAAATATAAAAAACACAAGATTTAGCAGGTGTAATTTTAAAGTTTACCATACTTAAAATCTTTAGTATTTTGAAATTAACTTCGATTACTTTATGTAAACCAAAGAAAATAATATTTTATGATCTTAATAAGAAATATTTTACCTGGCAGATTAGTAATTGATTCTACGTCCTTGGAAATAATTAGCAAAGAACTACATAAATTCCCAACATCAAAATATGAGGTGCAGATAGATTATAATTGTCAATTAAATGAAATTCGAGAAAATTCCAATAAAAGAAAAATTGTTACGAATCTTGAATATTTTGACATGCATGAACTGTATCGACTTAACCATAATATATTAGTTCCTGTGTAATATATTAATTTGGAAGCCCATATACGACTTCATACCGGAGAGCGTCCATTTCAGTGTGACAAATGTGAAGCATTGTACGTCACAAAGAAAGGTCTAGAATCTAGATAGACACCTATTAACTCACTTGGGTGAACCTGGAAAAAAGTTTTAATGTTAATTTTGCAAGAAACGTTTCGCACAAAATTCTTCATTAAAACGCATTTGTCAATTCACACAGGTGACAAAAGGTTTCACTGTGCTATTTGTGATAAAACCTTTTTGATATCAGGTCACCTGAAAAAACACCTGGCGGTTCATTCAGATAAAAAGCCCTTTGTCTGTGTAAAATGTAACAGTAAATTCGAAAGTGGTTCGTATTTACGCCACCACATGGAATCCCATGAAACTAAATTTAAATTTAAATGTGACCATTGTGATGTTATGCAGTCAGGTCCTCTTCATTTAAAAACACACATTAGAAGAGTTCATTCAAGAAAACGACCGAGAACACCGTGTTTATTTTGTCCGAAAGCATTCTCATCAGAACATCTATGGAGGCACATTCAGGAGAAAAACTACACCTGTAAAATATGTGTTTCCAGTTTTGTCACGAATTCAGAATTACTACAGAACCACAAACGTCATCACACTTCTCGAAATAAACTAAACGGATGTCAAAAGTGTCCTGCGAAGTTTTTTACCCAGGCCGAATCAACAAGCCATTGTAAAAGAGTTCACGAATCGAATTATCGTTTTAAATGTTCATTATTTACCAGAAGATTTTACACTAAATCAAGTTTGATTAGGCATCTCAAGTCTAAGATACATTCCATGATAACTTGTGTTTTTCGTGATGATGGGCAAATATATTATTCGAGTAGTGAGAGATATCGTTGCCATATTACTAGGTATATTAGAGAAAGACTCTACATTTGTTATTTTTGTTCGACACAAATATTTGATAAGAATGATTATGAAGATCATTTCAGACAACATACTGGTGAGAAACCGTATAAGTGTATTTTTTGTGAGGACATATTTAAAACAAAATATTATCGAAATAAACATGCTCTAGAAAGTCATATTTGAAATGAGTGATTTACACCGAACTAAATGGGTAACTTTGTGTTTATTTGTTGGTTGGGGTTGCCATCACTGAAGATAAAAATTAAAAGCATACAGAACAATTTTATTCAACACGAAACAGCATAATATTTTAACAAAAAACATATGAAAAACAATAGTGTATTCAACTAAACAAAAATCTTATTTTATTTGTCTCAAACGTGATAAATATATTTATGTATAGTGCTTACCCTTTTGGGTCCCTCTGGCCAGTTGATTAGGTTAAACGTTAAAAAAATAAAAATTACACAATCAAAATAAAATCACAATATTTATATTTTATTTTATTAATCGTTTAATTTTTTTTAAATATTTTTTTTTACAATTTTATGCTTTTAATATGTGTAGCTTACTTTTGTATTAGGTCTGTGTCATAAATAAGAGAAAAACAATTTAGTAAGGAAACGTATACATTTACTTATTTTACTTAAAATATAATTCAACAGTAAATGAAATTATAGACACCTGATTATAAATTTTGAAGACGAATTTAGGATTTATTCATTAATAATTAACACCGTTATCACAAATTAACCTATAAATATTTTATTAAGTTATTTTACATTACAAGTACGCTATAAATTTTAAGACAGATTATTTTGTAAACCCGTCACAAGCTATAATAAATTAAGTTAAATTACCTTCCAAGTGCAATTATTATTAAATCAATAATTTCTGTTGTAGTCATACTTCAAAACAAAATTTGAGATTTTGTGTGATTTATCTGAACATATTTGAATATTATATTCACATTAAATGGACACCTTTGTTTAATTAATTTACACTAATTGCTTTTACATTTACATTTTTACTTTAAAAATTCAAACTTCCAGCAAATGTTTTTCCGAATAAATAATTAATTTAAACATTTAATTATCCCACTATAAACCATATAATCGAGTCGAGTCCGCAATCCAATTGTTAAAATAGTAAGTATGGTACACCATACCTAAAACACATCCAGTTGGAATATTTAAGAGTCAGCTATGTTCACACTACTTTTTTATTGTATCGCTTAAACACAAATATGGACAATATTTTAGTTGCTCATTTTACAGTTATAAATCGGCAGCTCATAGATTTATGGAACATAAAAATGCAAACTAGGGAAATATTTGTATATTTTTATTTGCAGTTTTTTAATTAATGTGTTTCATATTTGAACTTTTTGGTTCCTTTTTGTATTTATTCCATAATTTTAGAATTATAGCTTTTAAATGCAGTTTTAAAAATTCTTAGTTTTCATGTTTTGCGTAAAAGTAAGATTAGTGTCAAGGTATGGCAACATCACCTTATATAACCTTTTGTAAGGTGATGAACAAACTTTATATTAGTTTTCGAAATGAATCAAAACTTGTGACACAATGAATGAGTTTCAACGCCAAACCAAATTTTATTTCTGCAGTGTCCTCTTGGGTAAATCAGAACTAACTTAGTTCAATTGTGAGGTTAAAAAATGATTTAGTTCGTTTAAAAAAATGAAAATTGCTACTTGATAAAAAATATTTCCTCATTAAAACATTTTTGTTTAGCAAAACTGAAGAACTCATTTTTTTGGAAACAGGGAGCATATCAAACTAATGATTTAGTTAGTTGCTAGTATCAATCACCGGCAAATCGAGACAGTTTCGGTCCTATAATTGGCTCACTTCGAACTGGAGCCAGTCGAACCATACCATTAATATATTTTAAGTATTCTTCCTTATGCTGTAAGCGGCTCCACTTAATTCATCAAAAATTCATAAGCGGTTATCCAAAATCAAATCGACCAGGAAACGGAACACGCATCACGAAAAGGCAGATTAACTTAAGACTAGAATTATCGGATAACAATACTGCTAGTGAAAGTCACCCGGATATTCTTAACCGACAGGAACAGTTTATTAAATGTATATGGTGCTAGCAAATCAGCTATTGCTACCGCGATTGTAAGAATAAGAGGTTGACAAGACAGAATTATTATAAGTTATTTTATGTTTATGCAAATACCTTATGCTTTTATGTTTAATGTTTATTCATTATATATGTTTATATTATATTAAAATGTGCCCTTAATTACTTCAAAAGTTTCAATTTGATTTTTCATATTGCGGAGGCATTTGTATACTACATTTGTCGAAAGTAAAATTTGCTGTAACATTTTGAAGTAATATTACCAGTACTTAACAATATTTTGCCTTTTGAATGTAAATACAAGTGTTTAAAGCTGTTGCACACGCAGTGTTTTTTCCCAATGAAATTGAAAACTTTTTTTTGCGATTCGCTTCTTTCTAAAACGAGAGTTTTTAAAATTTACCCCCGGAAAATTCAGGATTTATCAAGTATAATTTTTTTTTAATAAACGTACAGTAATTCATATACACTGGCTCAGTATGAACGAATTTTCCACGAATGATTAATTTCATCATGGCCTCAGTGTAGTATTTTGGTTTTTTTTGTTTGCTGATTCGTTACGCTTTGGGCGTAAAATATACTACAAAATAGCTAATTGTACAGTTATACATTTTGCGTTGCAGAAATACATTTTTCGTTTTGTAGGGTTTTCACTGTTTAATAAATTATCGAAAATATGGTGGCACTAGAATTCAAAATTAATGCAAACCAATTTAGAAGACCTATAGATTTAAATTAAGCCATTATTCTCATGGTATTTGCTAAAAAATTATGCTGCAGCAACTGATTTCGAATATTTGATTTGTAAATATAGTAATCCAAAAATAACTTCTGGAATGTTTTCAACTGACATAAACAATTCTAAATCAACTCTATTAGTAATTTAATTACATGATGTAATCCATATGAAACCATATGAAATGTTATTAGAAATAATTAAAACAATGGCCGCTCATACTTTGGTGTAAACAGTTTTTTTACTGTTTAATTTCTTCTTATTTATTTTCTTTCCACAAAAAGTTAACATAATAACTGTTTATATTTAAAACTTTACCAATTACACGATCCAAATTTTGTGATTGTCATTAAACTGTAATAAATTAGATTATCAAAATTTATGAGGAACTCACAGGTTTTTAAATCCTTTTTTATTTTTTACTTCCTTAGTAAACGATAACTTGCACTTTACCGATTTGAAGTTTTCTATATTTGCTTAATTGTGAACCATAAATTTTTATGCAACATTGCATTGTTGAAGATCTTATTTTAATTTTATGCTTTAAGTGATAATTTATCCTTTCGATCTGGCTTGCACTGACTTACTATATTTTACACTCAATATACCATTGAGAAAATTAAAACATGGTTATTATTTTTTTTTATTTAGTTGATATCGTTACTGAATAATTTTTGTGGTATGAAGATGTAATGAGTTAAAATATAGAATTTTCCGTAGTTAACGTTAAAATTTCTTTTAAAATGACCATATACAAATTTATCAAGGCATTGCAGTTAAAGTTTTTATGCATTCATAGCTTTTAAATAACTTTAAAGGAGGTTTGTAAAAAATCTAATCCATTTTAGAATTTTTAGTTTACTGAATCATTTTGATTATTAATTTTTCAAGCCTGGAGAAGTCAGTTGGCAGATACCGCCGAAGATAACTTTTTCTTGGCCTGTTTCTTTCAATAATGCAAAAATTTATGTCTTGTTCATTTAAAATATTTTCACTGATATATTTTAATGAAACTAGTTATTAACAAACAAAATCAATGGAAATGATGGTTTAACTTCTGCTATAACTTTAGCTTCATATTTATGCTTAAACTTTTTTAATTCTTGACAATTTTTTTTCTTCTATATTTGTGATTAATGTTGTGAAGAATTTGATCGGTTACAAACGTCGTTGGGTATTGAAGAATACCCAAGCGGAATAACTTGATACTTTATTGGCTATTCCGACAAATGACGCTATCTCGTTTATTAGAATACGATTCATGAATAGTTCGAATATGAAATACTAAAATGCAAAATAAAGTTCAATCTATTCCTGGGCACCAATCCATTCAAAACTTACTTTACTCTGTCTGCTCGGTGAAGAACATTTGAAATGGCCCGTGTGGCCATACTGAGCCAAAATTTTTCAAACAGCTCGGATCAAACGAAATAGCCCATGTGGAGTTCCGAAAAGCTTGAGTTTGAAACACAAATAGCACGGTAACGCCGACTTGACGTCAATATAAACAGTCAGGATTAGACGGTCTTAAAGCATAAAAAGTTACTTTTAACTGAAGTAGCCCGGGAAGTTACGGTCAGCCTAATTTTCCAAATAGCCCTGGTGACCCGAAACAGCTCGAGTAAGAAAAGAATAGCCCAGTTACGCTGGTGCTGCGTCACGAAAGATTTCGAATATATATATTTATCTGTCTGTGCAGCCTAGACATAATAGTAATTGAAAGATAATTATTTGAGTCAACTTCAAAAACGCCTCAACTATCTTTCAAGGTTTAATATAATGGCATATTTACACACTGTTTGATTGAGTTGGGTCTTGAAACATAACAATCAGCAATGCCAATACCAGATATAAATATATTCATCAATTGATGAATGTGATAACTTATTTCGAAGATTCTAAACTTAACAAGTTTACAAAATAGTGAAATACTGTATTTGTTTCCCTTAAAAGCAGTAAAAGGCGTTGATTCTATTATGTTGTTACAAGTGATTCAAAAATTGAGTATAATATATCCCTAGCCAAAGTTACGCTTAGAGCTTATAATATATCAAAAATTAGAAAATAGCACTACTACACATTTAGCATTGAACAAGTGATTTCTCTCGATGTTTTGGGATTTCATTGTTGAATTATAATATTGAACATTGAACATATAAGTTTGACTGGGTCTATCAAAGTTATTCTAATTAAACTCTTCTAAGTGCGAATAATTCTAAATATAAATAGTCTAAAACAATTAGT